>SOPF01017317.1:0-13445 GCA_012979155.1 Hypericum perforatum
TGGCCTAACTTATATGATTAAAAATGGATGATGGCAAACATCTTTTAGCAAGTTGATTAGCCATTGACATTAGTAAATTGATTGATGTAATAAGTTAAGAAAAAGAGGGCAGCCAAGGGAAAGGACTCTCTCATGTACCAAAACAAGGGAAAAGAAAGAAAAAAAAATGCGAGGGAGAGAAGTGTGGCCGTGAGCAAAAGGAGAAGGAAAAGAAGGAGAGAAAGGAAGAGAAAAAGTCTAAGGCAAACACAAAGCCTTGTGCTTTGATTTGTAACACTTTCTGACTCTTTACTTCTTTACTTTTCTTATGCTTAGTTTGTAAAAAATATGTATGTTAATGTTTGTAATGATATATATATGTTTGTGTTCATGTTTCTTTCAATTATGTGTGAGTAGTTACTTATTGGTGTGATGCCTTGAAAACTTAAGTTTTCTAATGGCTTAAAATGGGTAAAAATGATATGGATCATGTATATGTTAAAGATCTTAAGGCCTAGTCTAATTTGATCACCTAGAACTTTGAAAATAATCAAGTCTTGAGACCGAAAGGAGAAAGACTTGATCAAACATTTAACATGTTGATCCGTTGCCTCGTGAGATGAAAATTTCTCTTGGTGATTGGTTATCCAAAAGGGTGAAGTATATAGTTGGTCTTTAGTTAGATTTATGTGACTCGTGGGGGCGAAAGCACATCAAGTTCATATAAGTTTAGTTAAAGATCAATTTAGACTAATCTAGTGCGAAAATGTAGATTAGTTGCCTTGAAACACCCGGATCGTGACACGTACTTAAAAACCCAACGAACCATATAGTTTACTTAAATAATCTATGGTATCACATCACTTGTTTTAAATTGATATATAACTTGTGTTCTTGTGTTTTATTTGTGTTCTTGTATGATTTAAGTTGGTTGTATTTTCATTTTAAGTTAGTTAGCTTATCAGTTGTCACTAAACCAAACCAAAGAAACCAAAGACATAAAATTCCTAAATTTAAGCAAGTAAGCCGAGTAAGGTGCAACCTCTTTCCTCGTGGGATCGATAATCCTACTTCATAATCTATATTGCTACGGGTGTGTCAAACACCTAACCATCAGTATGTTCATGTATATGTTCTTATCAAGGTGCTTGATCCTATTGCTTAGACTTGCTTGATCACCAAGCCTTTGTAGCTAGTCAAAACTTGAGATCGGAAGGGTATAGAACTGATGGAGAGGTTGGTTTGATGATTAGTACTCTTGCTAGGAGAGAAATCTCTTTGGTGACCTTCTGATTGTTCTTTGAGTGGAGCTTATAGTTGATGCTTAGCTAAGTTTAGTTGGTTGGTGGGGTCGAAAGAACATATCCGATCCTCTAAGCTTAGTTATGTAGCAATTTAGACTCATCGCACACGAAAGTGTGGTTGAGGATGCCTTCGATTCACTCGAACCACATCGCTTACACTAAAAACCCTCTAAAACTTATGGTTATGTTTCTGGTTTAGGTGCCATGCTCATTTTTAGTATTTGTGTTGTTTATATTCTGTTTTATAACATATCTATCTTTGTTTTAGAACTTGTTAGCTTTTTAACTTATGCTTTTGTGTTTAGATCACTTGTTCAAACAACCAAACTTCATAATCTGATCTTAGTCAAGTACGTAAACTCTAGAGTAGGCCTAAAACCTCAATCTCTGTGGATCGACAACCTTACTTACTCTTATTGCAAATTCGCCACAACTCAACTGCTAATTGTTGGCGTACGCCAGCTTAGTCATAACAAAGAAAAGGGCATGCCAAGATCATTGGCATGTGCCAGAGTTCGATCTTGGTCATTATTGGCACAGGCCAGTAAAAGTTGGCATATGCCAGGAATACCGAGAAATGACCGATCATCCATTAATCAAGCAAAATCAAGTGAGAACGTTCACATAGGAAAGAAAAACAAACCCATCAACCTTCAACAAAGAAATTAGCAGTCTAGTCGTGTGTGGCAAATCATGAAACGTCAAGTAGCAGGGTGGCAAATCTCTACATGAGGCATGGCATCGCTACAAGAGGCTACTCTGCGACTGCCCACATCATCAGATCCTGGATTGGATGCTCATCCAAACATTCTACAATAGATGTGAGCCACAAGTTTGAATCAACCTGGATGCAGCAGCTGGAGGTGATTTGACAGCCAAGGACGAAGCTAAAGGTTTACGTATCATTAAAGTCATGGCCACCAACAATCATAAGTAGGGAGATCGGGTAGAAAGAAAGAAAGTGGCTAGCGTACAGGATAACAGTGAGGTCACTGTGCTCAAAGTACAAGTAATAACTCTCACACAGTTAGTCCAAGCCTCACACACACCACCATGTGTCCCATCTGCTCAGGTTTGTGAAATCTGTACTAGACCTCATATTACTGATAATTGCTCGTATATGGTTGAAGTTGTCAATTATTTAGGTGATGTAAGTAAGAATAATATGGCTAATTATGATCTATATTCGACTACTTATAATCCTGGTTGAAGAAACTACCCAAATTTTTCTTGGAGAAATAATGCTGGTCCAGAGGTACCTCAGCCACAATAGGGACAACCTCCGCAGGATCGCCAGAGTGAAGATGAGTTGAGGAAGCAAGTGCTGAGTCATGAAGCTACAATCAGAAATTTGGAGGTACAACTTGGCCAGTTAGCAGCACAATTGAATGCAAGACAGCTAGATACACTTCCAAGCAACACTAAAGCTCCTCCCACTAGACAGGAGCACTACAAGGCTATCACAACTTGGAGTGGGCTAGATTTGGAAACGAATGCGGCTACCCCAGGAGTGAAATCTAAAACAAAGAAGGCGAGCATAGAGGAAGATAAACTCATAGCAGATTCTACAAAACCAACACTGGAAAGAAAATACCCTTCACCACCCTTCCTATAGAGACTGTAGAAGTAAGCAACTCATCCTAGCTACAAGAAGTTTCTGAAGTTGTTCAAAAACTTGCACATTCACGATTCACTTCTTTGAACGTTCTACCATAATTCTACTTAATAATGGACGATCGGTCGTTTCTCTGGTCTTCTTGGCGTATGCCAGACAAAGTTGGCATGCGCCAACCTTAGACCTACCCTAAGCTCTAGCACATGCCAATAGTACCTAGCGCGAGCTAAATGCTCTCTGACGAATAAACCTGGCATGTGCCAATTGTGGTTGGCGTGTGCCAATTATCAGCAGAATTACAGCAAATTGCAATAAGAGTAAGTAGGGTTATCGTACCAAAGGGATTGAGTTTTTAGGCCTACTCTAAGGTTAACAAACTATTCTAGGATAAGATTATGAAGTTTTGTTTGTTGTTTGCACTATCTAAAGTCTAAAACACAAATATAAAGATCATAACTTAAGCTATTGGTTTACTAGGTACTAACTTACTAAGAGTAACAACTTATGCTACTATAATGAGCGAAGTGCCTAAACCAACAATATAACTATAACGTTCGTGCAAGAAGAGCCTAAATTGTTACTTAACTAGGCTTAGAAAGTTAGATATGTTCTTTCGATCCCACCAACAAACTAATCTAGCTAAACACCAACCATATGCTCCACTCCAAGGACAATCAATAGGTCACCAAGAAGATTTCTCTCCTAGCAAGAATATTCATCATCAAACCAACCTATCCATCAATTCTATCTTCTTTCGGTCTCAAGTTTTGACTAGCTACTAAGGTTTAGTGATCAAGCAAGTCTAAGCAATAGTATTAAGCACATTGATAAGAACACAAACATGAACATACACACCTCACAACCGTGGTTACATCAAAGGTAACAAGGCACCAAACTCATTTTAACTACTCACATATACTATTAATTAACATCGTAAGCATAAACATGGACAAAGAGTAAAAAGGAAAGAAGACTTATCAAGACTCCAAGCTCTCCCTCTTCAAGTCCACATTCTTCAGCCAGAAATAAATTTTCTAAGTTAAAATATGTACTATCTAATATATGTCGTATGTATTTTTCACAAAAAAGGCAAAAAGTCTTATATACTATATCTAATTTAACTAAAAAGTAAGTTTTGTACTAAACTAACAAAATATCTAGGCTAAACCGACTTTAATGCCAGGGAAACTGAAGTTGCAATTTTCACAAGCATTAAATGTGGCGTGTGCTTTATCCCTCTCTGAGTTGAAGATCAAATTAGCCCACTTGCAGCTTCTGTCAGTTTGTCCTGGCATGCGCCAGGTCTTCGTAATTTCCATCTTCGAGTGCATATGGTCATCTGAGTGAATGGTTGTCCAAGTAATGGTCACTTGGCGTGTTCCATATAGGATTGGCGTGCGCTAGATGACCGTGCATTGTATTCCTTGGCTTCGTATCTTCCATCTTGTCCTTGGCTTCATGTGTCCGCTCGATCGTCCTCCACTTCTCCTTGAATAGGCTCTTAAAAACAAACAAACTCAATGGAAAATAATAAACTCAACATAAACACAAAATAAATAAAAACTAACACTAAGACAACTAAAATGAAACTAAATCAACCTAAAACATTAAGAACAACCTACTAAAAGGACATGAATAATGAGTGTTTCTGACACTCATCACACCCCCACACTTGAATCATTGCTTTTCCTCAAGCAAAACTTAAAATGTGGACAACCTAAAAGAAAATCAAAGAAGAACAAACAAACACAACACAAGGTAAAGACATGGCATGAATGGATCAACAATTAACTTCCCTCAAAAATATTAGCTCGCATAACAATGAAATCATAATCTAAGTTAGTTCGACAATCCATAACACAAAGCACAACAAACTAGTAGGTACCTCAGTACTCAATTGTTTAAGCAAGTGTTAACTCTATGTAAAAGACACTAGTAGGTTAACCTCACAAGGATAGTAAAGTGTTTCACTCATATGATCAAGGTAGTCAACTTCCTATCACTCGCATATAGGTCAAATACTCAAAGCATCCTACGTCTTACTCAGCGTTATCCAAAAGTCGCAATGGTTGCTAATGATCAGGGGGTCTTTTTATTGGGTTATAATAGAGCTTAAGGTAAAGGTAAGGTAAAATATATGGATGATAGCTAGACCACCTAATCCGAGGACATGTCACAAATATAACTAATCACTCGTCTAATCTAAATATTCTCACAAATATCACATTCATAAGCACACTCCCCAAATATACTAATGAACTAAGACCTAGAAACACGAGTTTCACCTAGACACATACCTTATTCAATTTTACATTCTTTTGCGATTCTTTTACTTTTCTTTTTCTCTTTTTGTTTTTTTAAGTAACATTCACAAACTTCAACAAACTATACATACTTAGCACGTTCTAGGTAAAAACTCGGCTTCTTACATATGGCCATAACTACAACATCCCAATGAACATAACCAAAATTAAACCAAAGCTACAAACTATAAGTCCTCAAATCGGATAATTAAAGGTAAGGAAGATGGATGATATAAGGTTTGTAGTCAGCTTCCTTACCTAAGATCAAGAAAAGGCTCAGCTCAAATGGTTAAAACAATGGATATTTAAGGGATTTTTGTCTCTAAGGCTCTAGACTCGATGTCAAAGAATGCCCCCATCCTATCACTAACTTCTATACAACCTAGACTATGATAAGTACTAGTAAGATACCTCGATCAACTGACTTTAGTATGCACCTCATGAAAAATATAGAGATGGATGTCTGTTCCTTTGGCTCAAATACTCACAAGGTTGACTCATCAACCCTCTAGTCTAGTCTACATAGTGAAACCACTAATCTAAATAATAGAGTATTTCTACCAATTCCTAGGCTTCGTACTTGAATTAGATCCCTAACTAAGAGTTTGATGAAATTCTAACACAAGTTAAAAATTTTTGAGGGGGGTCAAATTTTGAAAAATTCATGCTAAGTCTAAACCTAAACAGAACATCCTAATATGCTAACATACTAAACAACATAAAAGGAAGATTGCTAGAAGGAACCCTCCCCCACACTTGAATGACACATTGTCCTCAAGGTGTCTAAGATACTAATAAATACCTAATCAAACAAATAAAACAAAGTTGAGATAGTTTTATCATGATGATCTAGTACGTTAAGAAGCATCAAGGAAATTTAACCCTGAAGAGCTCAACTGGGAACACTTCCATACCAGATTACCAAAGATACGACTAAACTATCTCAAAATATGCAAGACATTAACTCATTAATGATGTGTCATGTAAACTACCTCCTTGTGACCTTTTTGGCTTTAAGCCTAACAAGATCACCTTGTAGTAATACGACATGACCATTAAATGAGTTACAAACATACAAAATCAAAAATAGAATCAAAATATATGAAAATACACAAACAAAGAAAATAAATAAAGAAAAATAACTAAGTAGGGAAAAAGGAGCTCCTTGTCAATCATCTGAAGTGGGAGGAGGTGGTGGGAATGTGAAGCCACTACCAAAATTCTCCACCCAGGTGTGCATCCACTCAGCGTGTGCCTGCTACTGCTTGTAATGCTCCTACTACTGCGCCATGTGAGCTTCCTGCTTGGTGTAGAATGTTGTTTGCTCCTATTTCAGAGCTACAAGCTTAGCCTCCATGCGAGCATTGTAGTCGTACTGGTGGTCCTACCTGGCTGTGTTGCTAACTGCATAGTCTTGTAGTTGCACACCATATCCATGAAGCTGCTCTTTGTGACCCTGTAGCTATATCTGCATCGCAGCAAACTGGTCACATAAATACTGCATGTCTACCTATGGGTCAGGTGATTGATGACTTGGCCCTACTTCATCATGCTGGGCCTGGTACTGATGGTTGGGGCCTGCCTCATATGGATTCTATCTAGGACCCTCTTGTCCCTATGCTGGTATCTGCCCTGCTGGTCTGAGGTAATTCTGAACTGTCCTTCTCTCTTCCCATGGCTTGTACTCAACAACCTCCACTCCATCAGTCATTGTCTTCTTGATCAGTTTGCTATGATGGAGTTTCTCAATGTTAAGTGGCACCGGCTCCAAAATGAATCCACAAAAGTCTGCAAACTACTTAGAAAAATAGTGACGTGCAATATGGGAAATAATATGACCTAAATATAGATACCTAGGTTCCCTATCACTAATAGATCGTGCAAAGCAATCAATGACCATCACAAAGGTGCTAAATGATATATCGTGGCATAGGCAGTCAATAGCATAGAGCCGAGATCAAAAGATTTTAGACTCTTCCCATTGACCACTAATGGTCAGAGTTATAAAGCGATGGAGGATGCCTAAATATGGTTCTCTAATCGGTGCATTAGGCGCCTTTCCCAACACATATCTCTCGAAGCTAGTAATCTCTTACCATGCCCGATGGGCCTGACTAGCAGGTGTAAAATCTAAAGTACCTGGTCTAGCCTTAAGGCTAAAAAGTTCATTAAACTCACTCTCATCCATGCTAAAATCAGTATCAAATACATGTACAGTAAATGATCGTCTGTTAGCCACAACCTGCAATATGCAATAGAACTCTAAAACAAGCTCTTGCCTAGCCATTATCTCTCTAGTCTCAAAGTATCTCCATC
The DNA here is from genome assembly GCA_012979155.1 of Hypericum perforatum. Classification (NCBI taxonomy): domain Eukaryota; kingdom Viridiplantae; phylum Streptophyta; class Magnoliopsida; order Malpighiales; family Hypericaceae; genus Hypericum; species Hypericum perforatum. The sequence goes on from SOPF01017317.1 coordinate 7,518, forward strand.
CTAACTTCCTAAAAGCAGACCGCAACTGTGTAGCTACCCCTAATTTATGCATGTCATCCCAATCAATTGTAAAATGACTAAGGGCATTAAGTTATGAGAATCTTTGATACCTTTCTCCCTCCCAATCGTGGAAGATTGCGAAGGGAGCATTGTAGCGGTCGTAGATGTCTGGGAGTGGAGAACCTAGTGGTGAAGGCAAAGGATTCCTCGCGCCAGGTCTTCATGATTTCCATCCTTGAGTGCAATCGTTCATCTGAGTGAATGGTCATCTGAGTAACGGCTAGCTAATGTGTGCCAAAAAGGGTTAGCATGCGATAGATGACCGTGCCTTGCATTTTTTGGCTTTGCATCCTCCTTCTCGTCCTTGGTTTCATGTGTCTGCTCAATCATCCTCCACTTCTCCTCGAATAAGCTCCTGAAAACAAGAAAACTCAATGAAAAACGATAAACTCAAAATAAACACACAATGAACGAAAACTAATACTATGAAAGCTAAAACATAAATAAATCAACCTAAAACACTAAGAACGATCTACTAAAATGACACAAATAATGAGTGTTTTTAACACTCATCACACCCTCACACTTGAATCTTTACTTGTCCCCAAGCAAAAACTTAAAATGCGGACAACAACCTAAATAAAAATCAAATAAGAACAAACAAACACATAACCTAGTAAAGACATGGCATGAATGGATCAATACTTAACTTTCCTCAAAAAATCAGCTCGCATCATAATCAAATCATAATCTAAGTTAGTTCATCAATCCATAACACAAAGCACAATGAACAAGTAGGCACCTCAGCACTCCATTATTTAAGCAAGTGTTAACTCTATGTAAAAGACACTAGAAGGTTGAACTCACGAGGATAGAAAAGTGTTTCACTTATATAATCTGTATGGTCAACTTCCTATCACTCGCATACATGTCAATATACTCAAAGCATCCTACGTCTTACTCAGCATTATCTAAAAGTCACAATGGTTGCTAATGATCGGGGGGTCTTTTCATCGGGTTGTAATGGGGCTTAAGGTAAAGGTGAGGTATAATATATGGATAGTGGCTAAATCACCCAATCCGAGGACATATCACAAATGTAACTAATCACTCGTCTAATCTATACATCCTGACATATATAACATAAATAAGCACACTCCCCAAATATCCCAATTTCCTAAGACCGCGAAGCACAAGTCTTACCTAAACCACATGCCTTATTCAATATCACATTCTTTTTCATTTCTTTTTCTTTTCTTTTCTCTTTTTTTTCAACTGAACATAACATTCACAAACTTTACAAACTTACATACTTAGCATGATCTAGGCAAAAACTTGGCTTCTAACACGGCCATAACTATAACATTCCAACGAACATAAACCAAATGAAACCCAAGCTACCAACTAAACCCAATACACATGCAAACCTATAAGTCCTCGAAATGGATGATCAAAGGTAAGGAAGATGGATGATGTAAGGTTTGTAGTTGGCTTCCTAATCTAAGATCAAGAAAAGGCTAAGCTCAATAGGTTTAAACAATGGATATATATTAGGGATTTTATCTCTAAAGATCTAGGCTCAATATCAAACAATGCCCCCTTCCTTTCACTAACTTCCATGCAACTTTGACTACAATAAGTATTAGTAGGATACCTCGATCAACTGACTTAGTATACACCTCATGAAAAATATAGAGATGAATGTCTCTTCCTTTGCCTCAAATACTCACAAGGTTCACTCATCAACCCTCTAGTCTAGTCTACATAGTGAAACCACTAATCTAAATAATAGAGTACGAGATTTCTACCAATTCCTAGGCTTTATGCTCGAATTAAATTCCTAACTAAGAGAATGATAAAATTCTAACACAAGTTGAAAATTTTTGAGGGGGATCAAATTTTCGAAAAATTCATGCCAAGTCTAAACCTAAATAAAATAACCTAACATGCTAACATACTAAACAACTTAAAAGGAAGATTCCTAGAAGGAATCCTCCCCCACACTTGAAAGACACATTGTCCTCAAGGTGTCTAAGATACTAATAAACAACTAAACAAAACATGCATAGACATAAATAAACATGCAACACATTAACTCACTAATGACTTGTTATGTAGACTACCTTCTTGTGACCTTTTTGGCTTTAAGCCTAATAGGATCACCTTATAGTAGCATAACACAATCATTAAATGAGTTACAAGCACACAAACAAAAATAGAGTCAAAATATATAAAAGTAAATAAACAAATTAAAAACACAAGGAAAACTAAAAAAAGTAAAAAGTAAAGAAGAGCTCCTTGTTAATCATCAGAAGCTGGAGGAGGTGGTGGTGGGAATACGAAGCTGCTGCCGAAGTTCTCTGTCCAGGTGCGCATCCACTTAGCGTGCGCTTGGTACTACTCATAATGCTCTCGCTGGAATACCATATGAGCTCTGTGATCGGCATAGAATGCCCTCTGCTCCTTTCTCTAAGCTCTAAGCTTGGCCTCGAAGCAAGCATTGTAGTCATTTTGGCAGTTCCATCCAGTTGTGTTGCTAACTACGTAGTCCTATAGTTGCACACCATATCCATGAAGCTGCTCTCCATAACCACATAGCTGTACCTGCATCGTAGCCAACTTGTCACGTAAATAATCCATATCTCCTTATGTGATAGGAGCCTGATGACTCAGTACGACCTCATCGTGATGGCTAGGCTCCTGCTGCTCCTCTCTCTGTGCTGGCACCCTTCCTAGTGCCCCAAGGCATAACTGGACTGCCTGTCTCTCCTCCACGGCTTATACTCAACAACCTCCACTCCATCAATGGTCTTCTTGATCAGTTTGCTCATATGGAGTTTCTCGATGTCGAAAGGCACTAGCTCTAAAATGAATCCATGAAAATCTGCAAACTGCTCAGAAAAATGGTACCGTGCAATGTAGGAAATAATATGACCTAAGTATAGATACCTAGGTTCCCTATCACTAATGGATCTAGCAAAGCAGTCAATGATCATAGCAAATGTGCTAAAAGAGATATCATGGCGTAGGCAGTCAATGGCATAAAGCTAAGATCGGAAGACTTTAGACTCTTTCCATTGACCACTAATGGTCTGAGTCATAAAGCAATGGAGAATGCCTAAATATGGTTCTCTAATCAGCACATTAGGTGCCCTCCCTAACTCGTACCTCTCAAACCTAGTAATCTCTTGCCTAGCCCTATGTGACTGACTAATAGGTGTGAAGTCTAATACACATGGTCCAGCCTTAAGGCTAAACAGGTCGTTAAACTCACTTTCATTCATGCTAAAGTCAGTGTCAAATACACGTGCAGTAAATGATTGTCTGTTAGCTGAAACCTGCAACGTGCAATAGAACTCTAAAACAAACTCTTGCCTAGCCATTATCTCTCTCATCTCAAAGTATCTCCATCCTAACCTCCTAAAAGCTGACCTCAACTATCTATCTATCCCTAATCTTTGCATGTCATTCTAATTGATTGTAAAATGACTAAGGGCATTGAGTCGTGAAAATTTTTGATACCTCTCTCCCTCCCAATTGTGGAAGATTGCGAAGGGAGCATTGTAGTAGTCATGGATGTCTTGAGGTGAAGAACCAGGTGGAGAAGGCAAAGGGTTTCTTGCGTCTTTCGTTCTTCACGACGAATCTAGCTAGATCCTACATCGTTCACTATTAAGAAACATGTTTCAGGTGTTGCATAATGTGGGTAATTGGTTGGGAATGATTGGGCTCAATTGGATTTGAAGTTTTTGGTGGCAGGAGAATGTTGGTTTTGAAATTTTGTGATGAATGATGCATGCCCGAGAGCTTTATAGTCGATTATGCCCAAACCTGGCATACACCAAATGCACTAGCATGCACTAGTTTTCTCTTTTTTGCACAACTTGGGGTATGCCAGCCATATTGGCGTGCGCTAGTTCTCTCCTACACACGTGACATGGCATGCATCATATCCTTTAGCGTGCATCAGATATGTACAAACCTCAAAAACGACATACTAAATATATACACTAACTAAAAGATCACACAAAAGAAACAAACATGCTAATCTAATTTTTTTGGCTTTTATTTACGCTGCATTCCTAGAAAGCTTGAAAACCAGATGCCCCATCAGCATGGATCAAAGGTGCAACTTCAACTTTTGCAAGTCACACAACTCACGAATGGCATACTATGACGAACTACCTCTTTGTGCAACCTTTTTAGCTTTAAGCCTAATAGGATCGTGACGTAGTAGCACAGTACACTCATTTTGTGAGTTAGTGCTATTTTTGCTATAGTTTTCATCATGTTCTAATTTTCCGCACCTTGGACAAAATTTAAATCTCTTCATCCTTCTCTTGTAGGCACTCTTTGAAGTTCCTCTAGAGTGTCTCAAGAAATTTTCTTCTCGTCTCTCAATTCTCAAAGTCTCTTGTGCTCGATGGAGAATGATGAGACAAATGTTGATCAGGATCTTCCTAGAAACTAAAACACTAACTAAACGAATATACTTAGAGCAAAACATCCTGTTCTTTATTCTCTGCAGGTAAAAGAGCCTTACTCTGTTCCTTTTGTACATGCACTGGATGGTATATTAATCGATTCCACCTCTACATCTTGATTAATATCGCCCCCTCCAATGTAGATTTTGCATTGTTGGCCGTTGACTCGAAAGACTATCCTGTTGCTATTTTTCAAATCAAGTGCTCTGAATGGGAACACTTTAACAATTTGGTACGGGCCACTCCACTTGGATTTAAGCTTCCCTAGAAGAGTCTTAGTCGCGAGTTATAGAGAAGAACATGCTGCCTCTCATTAAAATCTTTCTTGATAATATGGGCATCATGTCTTTTTTTGGTCCTTTCCTTGTAAAGTCTCGAGCTTTCAAATGCCAAGTCTCGCATTTCATCCAACTCTTCAAGTTAGAGGATTCTACGCTCTCCAACCTTTTTATAATCGTAATTAAGGGTTTTAATGGCCCAAAATACATGATGCTCAAGCTCTACTGGAAGATGGCATGCTTTGCCATAAACAAGCCTATATGGCAACATTCCTATAGGTGTCCTAAATGCCGTGCAATAAGCCCATAAGGCATCATCGAGCTTATTCAACCAATCCTTCCTTGCTATTCCAACCATGTTTTCCAAGATCTTCTTGAGCTCTTGATTAGAAAGCTTAACCTGTCCACTAGTTTGGGGATGATGAGGTGTCACCACCTTGTGCGTTACTCCATATCTCGTTAGCAGGACTTCAAATTGATTATTGTAGAAGTATGACCCACCATTGCTGATTATCGCTCGTGGCACACCAAATCTCGAGAAGAGCTTTTTAAGAAATTGGATAACTACTCTAGCATCATTTGTTGGTGACGCCAAAGCTTTTACCCACTTTGAAACATAGTCTACTCCTACCAAGATATACTTATTGCCATGTGATGTTGGGAAAGGACCCGTGAAGTCCAATCCCCAAACGTCAAAGAGCTCAATCTCTAAAATTCTAGATAACGGTATCTCATTCTTCTTTGAGATGTTTCCTATTCTTTGGCAGTGGTCATACTGCTCAACGTAACTATGTGCATCATTGAAGATGAAAGGCCAATTGAATCCGCATTCGAAGACTCGAGAAGTAGTTCTTGAAGCTCCATAATGACTTGAGTAAGGTGCGTTATTGTATTGCTCTAAAATATTTGCTACTTCCCAACTAGCAATGCAACGTCAAAGAATCCCATCATTGCACCTCTTGAAGAGGTAAGGATCAACCCAAATATACATCCGAACATCCCGTAAAAATTTCTTCCTTAGAGAATAACTCAAATCTGCAGGAATAATTCCTCCAACTAAAAAGTTGGCATAGTTCACATACCAGGGAGCTTCTACTCTACTCATTGTCATAAGAGTTTCATCCAGAAACTCTTCTTGAATATTTCCTTCAATCTCCATACCGTCG
>SOPF01017322.1:0-17793 GCA_012979155.1 Hypericum perforatum
AACAACTTTTCTCTATAGCATATCGTATGTTAACATATCTTCATGGAACTTCAACCTTGCTTCAGCTCTTCCTTGGTATTCAAAATCGGTTGGACTATTGTTAATTACTTCATCGTATTTCAAATTTATTATTACAATCTGTCGAGACATTTTTACAACTACAAAAAATTTAAAAAAAATTGTGTAGAAAATATAAAAAATATAAATTATCAAAAGGTTCATATTACTCATTTGCACTATTACCACCGGTTTGACCAAGATGGTTACACCACTAGTTTGATCATTGGTTCACTCATTTGGTTAAACCACTTGTTGATCACCAGTTCGACCAAGTTGGTTAGATTACTAATTCGATCTTTGATTCAACCAACAGTCTAACCAAAATGATTTCACCATCAATTTTTTTAGGGTTAATTACCCTCAGGTCCTTATACTATTGACATATTTTGTAATAGGGTCCCTGTGTAATTTGAATAAAATATAAGACCCTCGCTTTATAACGAAATATTGTTATAAGGTCCCTGGCTGAACCCTCGCTGACATCATTAATTTTTTTTCATTTTTTTAACACTGAATTGACAAAAATACCCTTAGGCAAAAAAAACAAAATAAAAAAGGACCCAAATATTCACTCTACGCTTGTGAACATCTCCACTCATAGTCTTTTAGATCGGCCTCAGATGACCAAAACCCTCAATTGAAAGGGAAAAAATTGGCAAACCACAAACCAGGCGGCGGCGGCCGGGGCACTAACGACCGACGACTGGAGCAGTGGCATCGGATCAGAGGACAACTATTTACCGGAGGAACTAGAGCCTAACTACAACGACCCTCTTCGAACCCGACATGGACTTGTCCAACCCAACTTGCTCCTCCCCCGTCGAGACCTTAGTTGTTCTAATATCCTAACCAATGGGTAGACGAAGAAGTGGGTGGTTACGAAGATTAAATCAGAGGGGAGCTCGTACTTTAGAACTTGGCGAGGGACTTACTGGCAGTGATCTCCGAGAGCTCATCCTCTTTGCTGAAATCAAAAACCTTGAGCCCGTTCTTCATCGTTGGAGCCCAAAAATAAGAGGAAGAGGGAGACTGAGTTCTTGATTTTAATCGATTGAGTTTGTTGTTTCTAATCGATCAAAATTTAGGTTTCATGCCTGAAAGAAACCTGTTGCTTCACCGCCACCCTCCCCATCGCCGGTGAAGGATGATGATGATAAGGAGAAGGTGGATTTCAAGGATAGGAAGGAGAAGAAGAAAGTTGTTCTATACAGTTGAAGCTTAGATTTTATTTTTGTTGAAAATTTTAGGGCGAGGGTGAGGATGAGGATGGGTTTGACTTTGGGTTAAGACTTTTTTAAAAAAAAATTTAGCCTAAGGGTATTTTGGTCAATTCAATGTTAAAAAAATAAAAAAAATTTGATGATGCCAGCAAGGGTTCAGCTAGGGACCTTATAACAATATTTCGTTATAAAGTGGGGGTCTTATATCTTATTCAAATTACATAGGGACTCCATTACAAAATCGTCAATAGTATAGGGACCTGAGGGTAATTAACCCATTTTTAAACTAAAATAACCCATTAAATAAAAAAAGATGCAAACCAGTCTAAAGCCCACATCACACCTACTAACCAATAATCTTGGCAGTCAGGTGGGGTATATAACTCCTCGCCAGCTAGCCAACAAGCTTGGTAGTCTGGTGGGAGAAAGAGAGCCAGCCAAAACCATGCTAACTAACCATCCTGGTAGTCAGGACAGGCAATCAAACAAGTCAAAAAGGAACATCCAGGGAAAATATCTTCAAAGGATGAACCTGTAGTATGGCTGCCCAAACATGTCTCGTCAAATGTGGCTGATGAGTGAAGCCAGGAAGTTTGGCCACCAACCATCCTCTGTGAGGTGAGTTAGAACATCTACTGCCATATTCCCTTTGCAAAAACTATACGTGATGTATATCTGTAGTTATGCTCTGAGCTAAAGCATGCACAGCCGGCAGGACCACCAATACCATAGGACCTCGACTTACGACATCTGAAACCTTGACAATACATACATGGAATTTGTCTCAAGCCATAGTCTACACCAGCCTTACTGATGTGCGATCTCTACTACAAGAATGGCTGCAAAGAGTTTTTCCTCGAAAAAAAAATAGCTTAAGATATAGTGGCTGAAGTAGCCCTGAACAAAATCCTAGCAAGTACGAAACACCCCTACCGAACATCCCTACCTAAGGAATCCTAGAGAGCTATTATCCATATTGAACTTGAACCACCCAGAAGAGGGCATTGCCAAGTTACCCTGGTCTGGCCTCGGTGCAATTCGGAGATCCTGAAGTAGTGATTGCTCTCATTGTAAGGAGAAGCACTACTGATTCACTTCTTTCAGTAGTTCCTCGAATGCGGATTTCCTTTTGTGCTTGTCCGAAGTGTGCTGTTGATTTGTGCTTGAAGATTTTCTTTCTTTTTGTATCCTGCCACCCTTCGGCGCGCGCCACTAGTGCGTTTGGCGTGCTCCAAATGTGTCAAGCCAGGTGCGGACCAGAGTTTGGTCTGCAATGGCGCGCGCAAATACTTCTGGCGTGCGCCAGTGTTCTTCAGCAAGAACAATGGCACGCGCAAATACTTCTGGCGTGCGCCAATGTTCAACAGCAGTAGCACTGAGCAAGTCCGGTAATGTCGATCCTCAGGGAAACGAGTTTCTAGGCTTCGTACTTGGTTTCTGAACTTGTTTAGGGGTAAATTATGAAGATTGGTTGACTTATAACACTAACAACTTCTAAATTAAAGATCAAAGTGTTGAAACAAGTGAAAAGTCTTCAAAAGTTCAAAACAAACAACTTACAATCTGATTTAGCAAATTTAACTAAAAGTGAGTTCAGAACCAGTCAAACACATGAAATCAATCAACTCAGGGGGTTTATTAAGTTCGTATATGATCCGAGTGTTCCAAGAGCAACAAACCTACACCTTCGCGCTAGATTTGTCTAAGTTGAACATTAGCTAAACTTAAACTAATTAGATGTTCTTTCGACCCCACTAATTGATTCAAACTAAGCTAAGAACAAATTATGAGTATCACTCAGTGGATAACTGAGTACTTAAGTAGATTTCTCATTAATTAAGCACCTAGTCATCTAGATAACTTTTAAGCTAATTCCCTCTCCTTTCGGTCTCAAGTTTTAGCTAAGTTCATAGTTATGGTTATCTACTTAGATTTTATCACAGCCAACTAGTCTAAATCGTTGTCAATGACAAAAACTAGTGTGATCGAAATCTTAGCAAATCCATAATTAAGCCTTAAGTCCATTAACTAGAACATATTCACATGCATTTTTCACCCATTGAATTAACTGATTACATGTTAGTTTTTAGGTCCTAAACTCACAAAATCAACTACTCACACATACTTGATGGAAACTCAAATATAAACAAGAACAACATACTTAACATTTAAAAACAAAATGAAGAGTAAAGAGAAGAAAGCTAACAAAGTTCAAGGAAGCTTTCTTCTTCCTTTCCTCACGTCCATGGCAGAGAGAGAGAGAGAGAGTGTCTATTTTTTCTGTCTATTTTCGTGTGTCCATTCTCTCTGCTATCTCTTTTACCAAAATTACCAAAAAATTACAAAAGTCAAAAGTCAAAAGCTAAGATAATTAGTTTTTAATTCTAATATCCTAACTACTCCTCCAATAACTTCCTCAAGTGTCTGCCACCCTCACAAGAAGTTAATTCCCGAGTGTCTTGGCTTCCCCACATGTTTCCCTTCAGTTTGAGCAAGTGGGATGACCAAATTCAGTCACTGTCTGTCACTGGCGCGCGCCACTCGTGCCTCTGGCGCGCGCCAGTTCTTCAAACATTCGGTCGTTCGCGTCTATGTCGTTTGAGTCTGGTCGTTCGCGTCTGTCGTTCGAGCCTCGAGCATCAATGGCGTGCGCCAACATCCTATGGCGCGCGCCATGTCCATCAGACTTGCACCTCTTGCTTTTACGACCTTGATTTCGCCCATGCCTTAGCTCCGTCGACCACGCTTCCTCCTAAAGCCCAAGAATAAGCTCCTAAAAACACAAAAACATAATAAGAAAGCATAAACTCACTCAAAATCACAAAGAACAAAAAACTAAAGCAAGACGACAAGAAAACGACTAAAACATCCTAAAAAGTCTAAAAAGATCCTAAGAAATAAACACAACGAATGAGTGTTTTAGGCACTCATCAACTACCCAGTGTCGAAGTTAGCAGTCTCACTCACCATGTGATGAAAAAGCGCAAGCAACCCATCCAAGCTCTAGCACTAATCTTAAAAAGTGCGCGCATTGTGTTCCATCCATATTAGCCAGCCCATGGTAACAACTGCTATCCTTCATAAAACACTAACCTGAGGGCTGAACTGCTGTCGCATTACCTTTGTAATGAGCTCGTTGAGACTCAAGAATGGCCTCCACGAAACCCTAAAAAGGCCGAAAACATACCTCTAAAAGGAAGCGATGATTGGGCAATAGATCTAATTATAGTCGAGTGACTCTACGTTGGTAAGGCACATATAACATATACTCGCCTTGGCAGAGCATGATGTCAGTGGTGGGGAGAGCACCCAGAATAGCCTACCATAAAAACATAGACCTTCGCGGTGGAATTGCCGTATCCCAGATCTAAGAGCTCCAATGTATCAGTAGGTGAGTATGGCAGAGATGGTCATAAACAGCTCTAGAGGTGAGGATGCCATCTTGAGCCTGCACCTAGACCTTCTTATCGCTGCCTCGCAGGCCAAGCCTATGTCTGTGAATGTCCTGAATGATTAATGGAAAAACCTCGCAGAATCTCCTATGCAATCGCTAGCATCCATCTCGCCAGTAATCTGTTATCGTGAAGATGTATTGTGGGTAATAGTGCTCTAGAAGACCAACCCACTTGACAATCATATACCCCAGCTAATTGTCCAACAAGAAGTTGGTCGTGGAATCATCCGCAACCAACACCCAAGAAGATCGAACAATATCTGGCAAGCAGCTCCTTACTCCTTTCAGAATAGAAGAGCGCACATGTCTCTATGGTGTCATGTCTACCATATCGATCAGACGATCCCGAATGTAGTCAAAGTACAGTGTGGGCCTATGTAAGATGGACCAAGTGAGCCAGCTCAGGAAAGCTAAGTTCACTTATCAAATAGAGCAAAGACCCAGCCTGCCCTCCTCTCGTGGGGCACATACTTGATCCCAAGTCACAGTGTAGAAGGCCCATCGATGGATATCCCTAGTCGACACGAAGTTCCTAATGCACACATTAACTTGCTCCAAAAGCATAATCGACCACTTGTAGGTCATCATAGACTGTGTCAATGAGCTCAGGATGATCGCTTGTACCAAACATACTCTACTTGCCATAGATAGCGAGGACCCCTTCCACCAGGTTAACTTGCTGATGACGGTATCCGTAATGTCCTGCAAGTAACTACGACGAAGGGGTCCACAGAAGAGAGGTATGCCAAGGTAAGTGAATGGGAGTTAACCTGCCGATATCTGCAGTATGTCCAGCAACCCACCGCGTTGCCTAGATGTCATGCTCTCGCTAAAGTATACCCAGGACTTTGCCAGGTTATAGTGCTGTCCCAACGCTACTACATAATCCTGAAGAATTTGCAATAGTGAGCGACAGTTGGCCTTGGAGGCTTGCCCGAAGATGATAACATCATCAGCGTATAGCAAGTGGGACGGGAAAGTGCTGCGTTGGCTAGCCCAAAAACCTATCAAAACTCCTTGGTCCACTACCCGTTGTAGCATCCTGTTGAAGATCTCCTCGGTCGCAATGAAAAGCTGTAGGGATAGCGGGTCACCCTGATGCACCCCTAAGAGCAACCAAAGTACCTCACCGGGATCCCGTCAACCAGAATAGATAGGCGTGCAGAGTGCAGTATACTGATCATCATCTCTCCAAAGGCATCGGCGAAACCCCAAGCTCGGAACACCGTAGTATTAGACCATCATTTTAACCATGGTATTTCGACCAATGGGTACAACATGTCATTTTTTACATGTCTAACAAAATACCAACTTCTAAAAATAACTTCTTACATTTTTGAGTTTGGAAGTAAAAAATTATCAATAACATTACCATAAACTTTCTAATAATAAATTTATAATAATAGTTAAATAATTCATAATTAATTATGAAAACTAACACATAAATTAATATAATAATTTACCTGATTGAAACTTAAAACGCTCCGTCGCTATTTACACGACCATAAAAGAAACTAGAGGAGGAAAACGGTCTACATAATTGGTTCCTCTCGTTTTGATTATAAATAAAGATTTTTCCAAAAAACGGAGAAAAAATTCGTACCTTGATATATAGAAAATTCAAATTCAACAAACACAAATTATTTTAGAGATTTTCCCGAATAAAACTCGTGTCTTGCTATAGTCCTAAAAAAATTCTGATTGTCTTCCGTGGACATCATTTTCGTAATTTGTTTTCTGGTAGAACTTTTATAATTTATCATTAATAATCACACCAAATTAAAGAAAAAAACCCTTTTAACCCTCACCAACTAATTTGCACTTCTTTCATTTAGATAAAAGCCCTCTTTTCTCTTCCTAATATCTATCTCTCTCTCTCTCTCTCTCTCTCTCTCTCTCTCAGGTAACCAAAACGCACAGCATCATAGACTTTTTTTTTTTGGTTGAACACAGCATCATAGACTTGAAGATGGGAAGAACCACAACCACCTCTGTTGCCACTACCCTTCTGGTCTGTTTACTAATTACGACATGCCACGGCGCCGTTTCAGCTCAAAGCCCATCCACGTCGGATGAGTTCGACGGTTATGCCAAGGTGACTCCGTCGATGGTGGTTATAATAGTGGTCCTCATCGCCGCCCTCTTTTTCATGGGCTTCTTCTCCATCTACATCCGCCACTGCTCCGAGTCCGCCGCTTCCGGTGGAAGTGTCCGCCCCGCCCTCGGCAGAGGCTCCCGCCAACTCGCCGCCTCCCGCGGCCTGGACGCTGACGTCATCGGGAGCTTCCCCACGTTGCAGTACTCCGAGGTCAAGGGCCTCAAGTTCGGGGACAGCGCGCTCGAGTGCGCCGTCTGCCTCAACGAGTTCGAGGACGAAGAAACGCTGCGTTTGATCCCCAAGTGCGACCACGTTTTCCACCCCGAGTGCATCGACGCCTGGCTTTCTTCACACGTCACCTGCCCCGTGTGCCGCGCCAGCCTAACCCCGCAGCCCGGAGATGACGTCACTGACGCGGTCGCTGACGTTACCCAGGAGCCGCTCCCTGAGTCGAGCAGCCCCGAGATGGACGTGGAGGCCCAGGAGGTGGAGGAAACCTGCCTCCATGAGGCCGAGGCGCAGGAGCCTGAGCTGAGACGGAATCGGACACGTGGATCTTGGAGAACGCGTGGGAGGTGGTTCCCTAGGTCGCACTCAACAGGTCACTCGCTGGTTCAACCGGGGGAGAATACCGACCGGTTCACCCTCAGGCTGCCGGCCGAGGTGAGGAAGCAGATTATGAGCCGGCAGCTGGACCGGACCATGAGCCTCGTGGTGCTGCCCAGGGAACGGAGCTCGAGGAGGGGATTTCGGACGGGCGCCATCAACGAAGGGAGTAGCAGAGGCAAGAACTACCACAGGCTCGAGAAGCTGGGCGAACCGGCTGCCAGGTCGGACCCGCGGGTTTTCTCAAGAAACCTGTCGTTCTTGACCAGGGCGTCGTCGTTCTTGACCAGGGCGTCCTCGACGATCATGAGGTCAGCTTCGGTGAGGTCGCCGAAGCCAGTGGCAAAAAACGGCGAGGGAACGTCGATGTGGTCGGCCGGACCGGACGGGAATGGGTCGAACCAGCCTCCGGTTTAGACCACCGTCCAATGTCAGCCGGTACTTTCTCAATTTTCCACTAGATCTTCCGGGTGCGAAGGTAAATTACAAATATGGGCTTGTCAATTAGTCAATAGTCAATGTGCCAGCTGGATTAATCTCTATCTATGTAGGTGTAAGACCATCCATCCCCTTCTATTACATTAAATTTATTTTTGTCACAATCAATGACAAGTCTCTCTCCGGCCCCCGTGGAGGAGCTGAAGCCTGTGATGGAGGACAAGTTTTTTCTTCACCAGTATCCACTTTTAAATGAAATTATTTGTCAAATCTGCCGATTAGAAGAAAAATTGTATATATATAACTTACTTAATACCGGGATACCGGGACAAAGCAAAAAAGCATCTAATTTGAGTCCAGACCATATAACAAAAATCGGCCAAAAAAAAAAGTTATATCAAATTTTAATGTAATTGTATTTCAAGTTGTATTCAAATTATTACCGCAAAAAAAGAAAAATTGTATTCAAATTATTGAGGCGGCAGTGTAATGGTGACGGCGGTCGTGTGGGGTAATTAATGTTCGTTCTGGTGTTAGTTGAACGCCAAAGTCAAATTTGTGTCATTGTCCGAAAAAACAATAAAGTTACAAAGTTGCTATTCTAATCTCCACGATCCTAAACAAAAGAGGATTATACGGTGGAGAATGTTACAAGTGTTGTGCCTTCCAGGACAGGAAATTTGTACAAGACAAGTCCCAACCGTCTCCCCAAGCTCCTTTCTTAAAGTATAAGAAAGTATTATTCATCAATTAAACCAAATGATTCTGGTTGAGAAAAAACCAACATCAATTGTGTTTGTTCTTTACACGTAGAAGAACATTGCAAATTGGAACTCAATCGAATCGAACCTTATCATAATCTAAATGGGTAACAACGCTGGGCCTTCCCTGAAATTAAAATGCCAAATTTTTTTGTTCCGGACGAAAATAAAGCAATCTGTATTTGTTGGATATTCGTAAAGGATTTTGAGCTCTTACGATTTTGTAGTAACGACATCTATTGTAATGGAAAATTAATTTACAATTTTTTGAATAGTTTTAGTGAAAAATTTATAACTAACTGCTCAGATATCAGATTAATGCGATTTTAAAAGTTATTGTTGGGCTTTGGGCCCAAATTGTATTTATCATTGTGCAAATCTGGAGTCAGGCCCATTAGGCCCAGGTTGAACAAATTGCTGACGTTAGCGCTTACGTGGTACTAATGTCAACAGACACAGGGGAAGCTGCATCAGTGTTGACGTGGTATTGGGGCAGTTGATGGATGCTGACATCAGCACTAACGTGGCATGCCATGTTGGACACATGCATGATGGAAGCCCGCATGCGTTCCACGTGACGTGGCATGCCACATTGGACGCATGCACGGTGGCAGCCCGCATGAGTGCCATTGTGGCTACCACGTGATGGACACGCATGTCTGCCACATGGCAGGTATGCGTGGTTATTGACACGTGGCACGTATGCATTCCCCTTGCTGCCACGTGGCACGCATGCGGTCCCCTTGTTGGCACATGGCGCACATGTGGCAGCTGACTCAGCAGGTTCCAACTCTATGAATTTCTGCGGAATTGAAATGTAACGTTGCCACCCCTAAACCACTCAGAAAGCAAAATATCAGTTTAGTACTATGAATTCCTAAAGATTCCCTGAAAGGGCTCATTCGTGAAAACCCGATTATGCATCCTTCAAAAAAGTGATCGTAATTCGACCAGCTACTTACCGTACGTGATTCAGGTCTGTGCAGATACTCGCCACAATAAGTAAGTGCCGTTTAATTAATGTAATTCGTCGTTTACTTAAACCATATTCAAACATAATTAATTGATAATTACAGGTCGAAACTAATAATTGGTATCATAGCATGGTTCATATCATGTTTTATACTTAAATGATATTTTAATTCAACTAATTTGACAAATTTTAACTTAAAAGTCATGTTATTATGATTTATTAGAAAATCAGAATGTTTTAGTACTTAATTATAATTCGAATTATAAGTTTTGTACTAAATTGAACTTAAGTAAACTATTATACTTAATTGAAAATTTTGCAAAAGTTTTGGTATCGAAATGTAATTTTTTAATCCCAAATCGCGAATCCAAACCCCAATGGTGGGATCTATCCTTCGATTCTTCTCTTCAAAATTCCGGCCAACTCTGATGTTTTTATTGTCAACGACCAACAGCAATCGACTCGCTAGAGTACCCCGAACATGTACATACCAACTACAAACATTGTCATTACCGAAAAATGGAGTTCGAAGCATTAAAAGTTTGGAGCTCTAGCAAGAGGGAGAAGATATTCACGAAGGAGTACGGTGGATCCTCGACTCGTGCGCCACACACGGTCGTGACTAGAAGATGACAGTACATCTTTTTCAACTAGTGGTGGTGCACGACTCACCATCATTTGGCCACGGTCGAAAGGTAGGGCTCCAGATTCTTAAGGGTTCGAGAGAGTGAGAGAGAAAGTCGGGGAGAGAGAAACTCCCTGGTAAATCGATACCTAGCTAAGAGATACACCTATGAGTTTCCCTTTATTCTTTTCATATGGATTCGAGAAACGACTCTAGTTCTTGTGGTAAATCTGGAGGGTCCAGCTGAAGAATGCTCGAGCACTGCAACATCTAACTCCTCGATTACGTCTCATCCTGAAACGGATATAGACTCTCAGACAGGATCACCTGACCACCCGTTTAGGGTGTAGTGATATGTTTAGTGTGGCTAGTCTAAAACTCCCCTTGTATGTATGTTGAGTGAGGGGATTACTCTTTTTTGTATAAAAGGATGTGTACCTTTCTGAGTTTGTTAGTACTTTAATTTGTACTTTATAAGATATGTACGAAAATGAGCATTATGAATAAATAAAAAGGTTTGTTTGTTCATAACCACTTGAGTTTACTATATTTCCTTTATATGACCTTAGTTAGAGATTAATTCTTAAATGGTAATAGGAAGCATACCGATGACCTACTTTGATTTTAAGATTAGTAAAAAAAACTGTGTCATTATAAGTTGTGAAAATTTAGTAAACTGATTCATATTGCTAAATCAAACATTTCAGATGTGTTCTTATATTTTAAATCCCTATAGCAATGACAGTTGCCTATAGAACCATAGTTGTTGAGTTGAGCTGCGAACTTAAACTTAACGGTGATAACTATGACAACTAGATTATAAAGATCTAGTATGTACTCGAAGAATAAGAGGTCCTCGAGCAGGTACGTGTGATCATGATAGAATCTATTGAAGGCAATACTACACAACGTAGGCGTGATCGTGAAGCGCATACTATTTGGAAGAAAAAGAACTCTACTGCTCATTTGATACTACTGAGTTCTATGATGGATGACATCAGAAGGTAATTTTGTGTTTATAAAAATACAAAAGAACTTTGGGATGCCCTCAAACTGAAATTTGGGAAGCTTTTTGTGTCAAAGCTTCGTGCTTTGACAACAAAGTTTGATAACTTCAATAAGTATCCTGATGTTCCTATGAGGAAATATTTGAGGATAATGTCCAACATGATTAGTGACCTGGCTGAGGCTGGTCACATGCTGAGCAGTGAGTAATAGATTCAAGCTGTCATCCGTTCTTTGTCTCAAAGCTGAGAACAGATAAAAATGAACCTTACCTAAATGAAAAGGTTTTTTCATTATAGATGATGCCTATTATGGCCTTGGATATAAATCAAAAGATTTTTTCAATATGGACATTGACCATGTGAAAATTACTCATTAGCCACCTATTCAAATTCGTTGAAAGATGATATCAAGTTGTGGCATTCTAGACTAGGCCATGTTGATGAAGATTGCTTAAACTATTTAACTAAGGTTGGACTACTAGATAAAGTAGAAGGACTACCTAGATGCATTTTTTTTCTAAAAGGAAAGAGTATAAGAAAACTATTCAATACTGGGGCTAGAACCGAATTTCTATTACAATTAGTCCATTTAGACATATGTAGCCCAATGAATGTGAGGGTAAGACATTGTGCATATTACTTCATCACCTTTTGTTGATGACTATTTGAGATATAGTGTGGTATACCTAATTTCTCACAAGTCAGAACCTTTGAGTTACTTCGTGACATATATGAATTTTGTTAAGAATCAGAAAGATAGAAAGATAAAGGTTTTGCTAATAGATCACGACCATGAATATCTTTCTAATGATTTCAAAGAACTTTATGTTGAAAAAAGAATTGAACATCAAATGTCCATTCCTCATACTCCCTAACATAATAGGGTTGCTGAAAGAATGAATAAAATCCTTCTTGACATAGTTAGATCTATAATGGCATAGGAAAATTTGCCAATATTTTATTATGGAGATGGACTCCTAACTTCCATATATGTTCCTAACCATGTATGCTCTCTATTGCAACCATCCCTTATGAAATGTAGATAGATCAAAAACTCGATTTGTCCTATTTTAAACCATGTGGGTGTGTATCCTACATCTATTCTACCTCAAGTGCTTTTGATAAATTAGGATTGAGAGGTAGAAAAAATATCTTAATAAGGTATCCTAAGATATCTAAAGGATACATGTTCATAGGTACTAGACAACAGACAAGTGACATAATTTGAGTCATGTGATGTCACTTTTTTGGAGAATGAGTTTCCTAGACTGAGAGAGGTTAGTGAAAACCTTGATATATATGAAACAGTTGAGTTAGAGCCTTTTGAACTCCTTCTTCTGAGTGAGAGTGTTGAGACAGAAAGTTGTGACTTTCCATCTCAACAAGGTCCAATAGAAGTTCATCTTAGTCCTAAAAGGCTTATGATTCTCTATTCTAGTGAGAGTATAAAACTTCTGCCAAGTAGTAGTATGGCTCCTAAATATGATGAATATATGAGAGATATTTATCAAAACTAAGAACTTCATAGGTCTAGTAGAACTGGCATACCACGCCAACGATTTGATATCAAAAGTGATGCAAATGTTTACTTAACATCGCTCAAGAAGATTGGTGATCTAAGTGAAGTTCTTCTAACTATTATTCAGGATAAAGATGAACCTAGAAATATTGTTGGTGCTCTATCATCTCAATAAAAGGTTGAATAGATTAATGCAATAGAGGAAGAAATGTCTTCCATGACTAAAAATTAGGTTTGATATCTGGTTGATCAATCTAAAAGACATAAGACTATTGGGAATAAGTAGATTCTCAAAGTCAAATGCACTACAAAAGGCAGTGTTGAAATATACAAAGCTTATTTGGTTGCACAAGGATTCAAGTAACAGATTAGAATAGACTATGAGGAGACTTTTGCTACTATTGTTAGATTCGCATCCATTAAGGTCATTTTAGCCATGGTTGCTAACATGAATTTAGAATTACAACATATGGATGTAAAGACTACTTTTCTCAATAGAGAATTGGATGAAGAAATCTATATCATTCAGCCTGAGGGCTACATCCAAAAAGACTGCAAGCAAAACGTTTGTAAGTTAAATAAGTCAATTTATGGCCTTAAGCAATTATCTGGACAATGGTATATTCGTTTTCATAATATGATTATAGCGAATGATTTTATTATAATAGATGAAGACCACTGTGTATATGTTAAGCGATCTAGAAAAAAGTTTGTCATCATCACTTTGTATGTTGATGATATACTCCTGACTGTAAATGACATAAGACTACTTATCGAAATCAATGATTGTTTTCATCCAACTTTGAAATGAAAGACATGGGTGAAGCTGATTATATACTCGGAGTTAAGATTTTGATGAATTGTTCAAAGAAGAAATTATCTCTTTCTCAAGAGACATATGTCTGTAAAGTAGTAGAACATCTCAATTGTAATCATAGTAATCCAAAGTATGTTCTATTAGTTAAAGGTCATAATTTGTGTAAGAAAATGTGTCCAACAATAGCCAAACAAATATGAAATATGGAAAAGATTACCTATGCCAATGCAGTTAGTTGCCTGATGTATGCAATATTGTGTACAAGACCTGATATTTGCTATGTTGTTGGCATTGTAAGCAAATATCAGTCTTATCCAGGCAATGCTCACTGGAAAGCTATCAAAGGTATTTTAAAATATTTGAATAATACTGCAGAATACTCGATGTGCTATCAAGGTAGAGACCTGATGCTGAAGGGATTCACTGATGTTGAAGGGATTCACTCATGCTAATTAGGGTAGAGACATGGACAAAAAAAATCTACATCATGATTCCTTTTCTTGTTGGGAAAGGTTGCCATCTTATGGAGTAGCAAGAAATAGACTTGCATTTTCTTCTCAATAATAGAAGCTGAATATGTAGCTTCGGCATATGCTGCACAAGAAGCAATATGGTTGAAGAGACTCTTGAGCCACCTTTCCTTAATCAAGTCTATGGAGCCCCTGAGTTAGTTCTGTGATAATTAGGCAGCTATAGCTTATGCAAAGGATCTATGTTTCCATAGCAATGCTAAGATTATAGATATTAAGTTTGATTTTGTTAAAAGTTTAATAAAACATAGAGAACTATGTATGAAACACATGTCTACATAAGACATGATAGCAAACTCTATGACCAAAGCATTAACTCGAGAAGTAGTCAAGAAACATGTTAAGTCATTAGGTTTACAATAGTTTTATTTATAAATAAAGAAGTTTTTATTATAGCAATATTATTCACCTTACATAACATGTCAGATAGAAAAGTAGTCCACTCGCATGCGTGTTTACCTCAGTGGGA
This sequence comes from Hypericum perforatum, assembly GCA_012979155.1. Classification (NCBI taxonomy): domain Eukaryota; kingdom Viridiplantae; phylum Streptophyta; class Magnoliopsida; order Malpighiales; family Hypericaceae; genus Hypericum; species Hypericum perforatum. The sequence goes on from SOPF01017322.1 coordinate 14,578, forward strand.
GTTAATATGTTGATTCCTAAATGAGATGAGACAGTTGTTGGACATTTTAGATGAGCATGTCCTATGGCGAGAATGTCATCTTGCTATGTGAGCAAGATTATTTGTAGGATGCAGGAATGTGTTGTTGCATTTGGGTTTTCTATAATTCATATGATAAGTTATAAGTGGAACTTATCATACTATATGTCTAAAAAGCCTAGAGTTAAGCTGTGGCTGATACTCTAGTATGATGTTAAATGACATGTTTTAATAAAATGGAATTTACATCATAATATGTGAATAAGCATCATGCGTGTTGTACGACCTTCAGATAAGATGAAAATATTTATTGACTTTACAATCCCTAGTGTGAGACAACATTTCTAGAACTATAGTTCCCGATCTTTGTTCTTAAGATTCTAAACGTATTCTAGAAATATGATTCAGTGATGCTAGTTTGGAAGGTTCAAGATAATTTTTGACATAGCGATTCAACCTGGCAAGGTGACTAGAAAAGTAAATTGTGTCATTATTAAAAGAATATAGTTAAGGGAGAAGGAATTTTGTCTATCACATTTCGAGATTCGTGGTTTAGGTGTACCAACTGTATTGAAAAGTACAGTAGTGAACTCGAATATAATTATTTAAAATTATTGTATGAACAATGGAATGTGATATGAGTCTTGGGGTGAATATAATTATTTAAAATTATTGTATGAACAATGGAATGTGATATGAGTCCTGGGATGAAAGCACACTTTAACATATGAGATGTCGAGATACCATTATTCAAATAACCTGTGTGACTGTGCTTCTGAATTTTGGCTAAACATACTTGGCATGTGCTGATCGCATGAAATCTTTTAAAACCAAATCTGTACTTCCTTGACTGCGATCAATGATGAATGAAGGAGAGATTTTTGGACTTTAGGCCCAGATTGCATTCATCATTATTCAGCGCACCGGCCCTACCTAAATAGACCACTAAGTCAGCGCTTACATGGCACTAACATCAACAGACACAAAGGTAGCTGCGTCAGCACTAATGTTAGTGCTGACGTTAGTGTTGACATGGCGAACATGTGTGACCATGCCATGTGGCATGCCACGTTGCATGTATGCATTCCTTTTGCTGCCACGTGGTAGCTGACACAATAGGTTCCAACCCTATAAATAAGGATTTCTACGGAACTGAAATGTAACTTTGCCACTCCTAAAACCACCTAGAAAGGAAAACATCAGTTTAGTACCTAAAGATTCTTCAAAAAGGTTTATTCGTGAAAACTTGATTACGCATCCTTCAGAAAGTGATTGTAATCCAACTAGCTACTTACGGTATGTGATCTGGACCTGTGTGGATACTCGCTACAATAAGTAAGTACTATTTACTTAACATAATTTATCGTTTAATTAAACCGAATTCTAACATAATTAATTGATAATTATGGGTCAAAACCAATAGTTACAAAAGAATAAGAAATAAATCTATAACTTTATATATTATATTGCTTTTCTAAATTTAACGCGAAAATAAGTCAAAATTAACTTTTATGTTTGAGATTGGCAATTTAGGTTTTTCTGTATCAGACGGCCTAGAATTTTTGTATTGAGTTAGAGTTGGTTTTTTAATATAATAGAAGTCTTGGTATAGAAAACATACACAACACACAAAACTCTTATCAAAATTTCATCTTTTATCTTTGGTTCGTAGTTTAGCTTAACTTTAGTGTAAATATAATTTTTATAGTTTATTTTTTTCTCTTTCCCTCCTCTCCTATATTTTCGTAGGAAAAGTACACATAAGTACTCTCTGGTTTGGCCGGTTCCAAAAATGACATTGTGTTTCTTTTTTAAATTTAGTACATGTAGTTTCATTTCGAGGACAACTTTACTCCCCGACAGTTTCGAAGGGTGCTGGAGCACCTATCAATGCCACATGAACGCCGCATCAACTATTCTATCATATATAGCTTGGGTGACATAGCATGGCAAATCACCACTTTAGTACAGTTTTGAAAAAGAAGAGGAGGGGTGGAAGAGAGAGGAGGAGGAAAACGAGGAGGAGGAAAGAGAGGAGGAGGGGCCAGAGGAGGATGGAGGAGGAGGAGTAGGAAAGAGAGGAGGAGGGAGTGGAGAAGGAGGAAGGAGGTGGAGGAGGAGGGGGCACAAAAGGAGGAAGAAGAAGGAGGAGGGGTGGAGGGGGAGGGAGGAGGAAGAGGAAGGAGGAGGAAGAGGAGAAAATGCCATGTCACCCCGGCCAAGCAAGATACAATAATTGATGTGGTACTTACATGGTAATGCCAAGTGGCCGCGCACCGTTCGAAGCTGCCCAGGATTAAAGTTGTTCCTGAAATGAAATCACAGGTACTAAATTTGGAAGAAAAAAATCACAAACTTTTTTTTGGAATAAGCCAAACTACATGACACTTATGTGTATTTTTCCCTATTTTCAATAAAGTTTTACTTTCCCACCAATTGTTCTCTTATCTACCAAGTTAAATCTACATATCTTCTCTTCGTTTTTCTATATTTCTTCCATCTTTACCTATTAGTTTGAATCACTTTTGGACAATCATTCATCATTTTCAATGGTCTAACATGTTTTCGCAAAATAATATTTTTGACACGCTCGATGGAACTAAGGAAAGATTATAAGAAGAGCAGGGGCGGAGCTACCTAGTAATTTAGTATATGCACCCATTAACAATAAAAAATTGACCTCATTAAAAAATCAATTAACCTAAAAATTAAAATAAAATATTAAAAAAATTAGATATTTTATATCTTGCACCCGTCCGAAAAAATTTATGGCTCTACCCCTGGAGAAGAATGATTATTTTGCCTAAAATTACGAGTTTACCTATTTAGTTTTGAATCCTTCCTCAAAAGAGACACATGTATTTTAGTATTTTTTTATTTTTGCGAGAATGACATTTTTTCATGTGATATCGGCTTGTTTGAATTCTGTTCCCTTGGTCCCTTAAATTTTGGGTTTTTGCACAAAACACCCAATTCAATCCCTCTATGAATACACTTATGAGTTATGGTGAGTTGACACATTATATATTTTCTTCATTTGTCTTTATCGATGCATTTATTTTTCTGCCAAACAACAAATAGTAAATCAGGGATATATCAAAAAAAGAAAATAAAAAATAGGATAAATTACATCTGCCCCTTCGAGTTTGGTGTATTTTAACGTTGGCGCCCCTGTTATTCGTAAATCGATTAAAAATC
>SOPF01017329.1:0-11931 GCA_012979155.1 Hypericum perforatum
TTTTTTTGACTTCTTTTCTCTGCTCAATTCTTTTCTTTTGCTCACTCCTCCTTTTCTCATAACTTTCATTTTGCAACTTCATTTGATCTCACAGACTTGTGATGGTGCCAAGGGTGCTAAAGTGGTCACTTATCTATTGAGTACAAATGAATACTTGTTGGTGTAGCCATCATGAGTTACTCTCCTATCGAACTATCATGGCCTTCTCAACAATAGGTGACCCACTTGTATTGGGACAATATTGCACAACACCTTATCTTCATAATTATCGATGCAGAATGCCACCAATACTTGCTTCATGACTCGTACTTCTCCACTATCATTCAACTATTATAGCTTGTAAGGGCTTAGGGTATTTACCTGTGAACAACCCTACCTTCTCAACCATAGTGGTGCTTGCAACATTAGCACAACTTCCTCTATCAATGATAACACTACACACCTTGTCCTTAACATGACACCTTTTATGAAAGATGTTTTCTCCCTTAGCTACATCATCTTTGTCTTTTACTTAGAAGTTCAAAACTTTTCTTGTCACCAAAGTGAGTGAGTCAGGAGCTTGTAGTTCTTCTTTGGATAGGTCTCCAATAAAGCCATACTCCAATTATCTAACTCCTCTCCCTCAGTCTCTACTTCTCCGCTATCTCTTATCACCATGACTTGCTTATTTAGACATTAACTTGCTATGTGTCCCCTTCTTTGACATTTAAAATATCTAATATCTCAGTTTCTTGTAGGAGGGGCTTCTACCTTCTTCTGAGAGTTAGCACTTGAGCCTTTGACCTTGTGCTCTACTTTGGCTACTTGTGACTTGTTAAACTTCTTCGGAGAATTTGGCTTCTAAGTAGCACTTGATGTAGCTCATGTTCCTCCTCCTCTCTTCATTTACTTCTCTATCTTGGTGGCCATATGCACTATGTCTTCCAACTCAACATAGTATTATAGCTCTACTCTGTCTTGAATTTTAGGATTAAGTCCATTCAAGAACCTAGCCATAGTGGCTTCACGGTCCTCCTTACGTTGGCTCGTAACATGGACATTTCCATGTGCTTGTAATAATCTTCCATGCTCATACTTCCTTGTCACAGTCCTTGAAGCTTCTTAAAAAGCTCTCAGTAATAATGACTTAGGATAAAGCGCTTCCTCATCACTACCTCCATCTCCTCCCATGTTTCTATGGGGTACTCTTTATTACGCCTTCTGCTTGTGACAAATTGATCCCACCAAGTTATAGCATAATTATTAAATTCAGTCACAGCTGGCTTTACCTTCTTTGTCTCAGAGCAATTATGACAATCGAAGATGAACTCAATCTTCTTCTCCCATTTAAGATATACTTCTGGATTAGAACGATTTGTAAAAGAAGGTATTTTCAACTTAATGCTTCCCAAATTATCATCTCCTCTCTGTTTTGCCTCCCTAAGTTGGCATTCATTTCTCCATCTTATAATGTTCCTTGTGGATCCTGCATCCTCAGCATAATTAGTCTCATCTCCACTCATTCTCCCCATAGGTGGTGCTCTCCTCTTTTGGACATGAAGTACTTCTTGAGGTTGTTGGCTAGCACGCGAATTCTCTATGGCATCCAGGTTGTTGGCTGCAAGAAAATTTGGTTAGTAAAAAAATATGGACCTCACCGATTCACTCAATTATGTGTTTGTCCTCAATGGATGTTGCACTCAAGTTCACTCGTGTTTGCACTCAATTTATTTGGCTCTTTTCCACTCTAATGTTTGCACTCTTGCCTTTTTCTCTCGTAATACTCTTGTTAATCCTTGTAGAGCTAGTATGGCTTAGCTTGGACATCAAGAAATTCGCATGCACACGTGAATCTAGAGTTTCTCTTGTCTTCATTTGTTCGTAACTTCTTGCTTTTGTCTCTTGCTTTCCTGCTTTGTTTCTTTCCTCTTTCGTTCCTTTTTCCTTTATCATCTCGCTTCCTCTTTTGTTTCCTACGTTGGTTCCTTTTTTGACTCACTTCCTCTTTTGTTTCCTACTTTCGTTTCCTCTTTTGTTTTCCTTTTCGTTTCTCTCTCTTTTTTCTCTTTTCTCTTTTCTCTCTTTTCTCTCTTTTTTTTGTTTTTATGTTTCTTTTCCTCCAACTAAGAACGTAAAAGCAAAACAAACTAAAACATAAATAAGGATATATAGGGTTAAAGGTAGAGCCAAAACTCTGATACCAAATGATATGAACCCCTTGAGGAGATTCACTGTTTATTTCAGTCGATTTTTGAACCATTAGGCTTAATTTGTCGACCTTTGGAGGAATATGTGTAACTTTTTCCTATAAATTCCGATTTGGATGATTCCAAATCGTGTAAGTTCGTAACATATTAGTCTACGACTTTTGTGAACTAAGTTTTATGATTTGAGCTTTGTGTTTTTTAGTTTTGTGTGAATTTTGGTTGGTTTAGGAATGATTAGCTTAGTTCACCAACCTTTGGTAGAAAAATCACAACTTTTCCATACGTACTCCAAATTGAGCGATTCCAAGACAAGTAGATTCATAAGACCTTGATCTACGACTTTTCTGATTTAAGTTTTGTGAAATTCGGAAAAAGGACCTCAACATACACTGAGGGATCAGCGGACGCTGGGGGTTCAGAGAATTTCTTAGCGGACGCTAGAGAGGAGGCCAGCGGATGCTGGGCTACCCAAGAAGCTCTTTTTTGGATTATTTTGCCCCTCCCACTTGGTAGAAAATACATATTTAGTACCTTCCTTAATTTAGACTTTTATCCATCCATTCCAACAAATATCCCAAGCCTTTAGAAGAGAGAAAGGAAGGAGAAGAAAAAGAGAAGAGAAAGAGGAGAAGCTTTTCTTGGATTTGAGGTTTGGTAAGTGGATTCTAGATTTAAGTTTATTGAAATTAAGTTTAGATCCTTTGATTTCCTAGAAGTTGATGTAACCATGTGATGATGAGCAACTTTTGATAAATACGAATATTGGAGTTTGAGGTATATTGAAGTTTAAATGGAAGTTATAATAATCATGGATGTTGAACTATGTTTTGAGGTTGAGATTAGAGGACTTTTATGTATAGTTTGGAAAACTTTAAGTTTAACCTTGGTGAAGAGCATGTATGGATGTTGAGGTTTGGTTGATGATTTGAGGAGGTTTGGTGATAAGCTAGACTTTGGTGTTAGATTAAAGGACCTTTGTGCATGTTTTAGAGGCTTTGTGTGAGAATCCATATTTAGGGACTTAAGTGTAGATTTACCATATTTCCTTATTTTTTAGAAGTTGTGAATGATGGTGAATTATTGTTATTGATTAGTTGATCTCTTGTTGGAATTCGAGTATCGAGGGACGTGAGATGACGTACGGAGACACTTAGGAGTAATTGCATAATTTGGCTAAGGTACGGGGATATTAACCTTATCCTTTGTTTTGGCTAACATTGTTTGTTATGATCTTGTGATTATGCTTTGAATAGTTAAATTGCTATATGAGCTTGTATGATGAGAGTCTTTTGATATGTTTTGGAAAGTTTTGCTTATTTAGGCATTTATGAGTCTTTGGAATTATAAGGTATTGGTCAGTGATTATGGGTTTGTGTATGATATATGTGAGTTGATTTGTGTGATGGTAGACGATGGGGTCTACCCATGTCAACCGGGGATGTTGGCACATATGCACATGTTTTGAGGATATATTGGATTTGATATGATATGTTTGGCCGACGGAGTTTGATTATGAAAGTGCTATAAGATATGGTATCCTCGTGTTGTGAGAGGGAGTGATACTTTATAGACCTATCCAAAGTCCATCCATTTGTTTGGTATTCGTGATGCCTTTTCGAATCGGAATGTGTCTGTTTATATGATTTATGAGTTCTTCGTTATTTAAATTTAATTACTTGTGAAGTGCTATGTGTTATTTGGTATCATTTGTCAATGCATGAATTTAAGTCTTTGCATGTGGTTGGTTGGCTAATTATAGGTTATTTTTAATATCTTCTACTAAGTACTTCCAAGTACATACCACCTCTCTCCTCAGGTGACGAGAACTAGAAGTTCTACTTTGGCATCCCAAGAGTTTGGTTTATTCTTTATGTGAAACCGTGGTCTTCTTCCAGGTTTCTTGAAGTCTTCGGATGGTACTCCTTTTGTGATCTTAGACGAGTTGCTCCGTTATACATATTGTAGGACCTTGTGTTTAGACTTTAGAATTTTGTAAAAATACTTGTGATGTATATATATATATTATGGTTTTACGCTTCCGCATTTGAATTGCATTTCACGATTCATTATTTGCGTACGTATGTTTGAGACTGGTTAGACCACAGCTCTTCAGTTTGGAGAGTGTGATCTAGCGCCATGTTAGCAACCCATTTTTGGGTCGTGACATTCACCAAACTCGGACCATTGTTACTTTAGGATAAAGAAGACTGCAACTCATAACCTACGCCTTGTACGAACCTTGGTGATGGCTATCCTCAACCTGAAGCAAAGGAAGACAAGAACCTAAGTCCTAAAGTTGAATCACGTTATAAACGGTGATGGAAGGACCGTTTGATAAGTGAAGAGTTTCGTCCTAGCTAAGCACACCAACCTAAGCAAGAACACACAAGAGTTAACAAACTCATAGATTTCTTATGCCGAAAGATGATCTCATTTTATTGCGTAGGAACCCTTTATATAGGCCCCAAAAGTCTCAAAATATTCCTAAGCAAACTAACTCCTAAAAAAGAGATTACATTCTGGCCGAATTATACTTAATCCTAAATAGGTGAATTCTGGCAGAATGAAATCTAACTAAACAAGAAATAATCTTAAGTAAAATAACTAAGTAGATGCACGTCTAAAATAAGTTAATGCACTTCCAAAATAGAAGATCTTCACGTGTGCATGCATCCAGAATATTATGTGCATCTCAAGCTTCCAGTTTAGCTTCAATAACATGCATGAGCCTCCCTCGGGCTTCTTGGACGTCCTTGGTCTTGCATGAACTTGTTTGATCCCATACATCTTGCATAAGCCCATTAAACTCCTTATCTCTTGGCCCTTGTACTTGTCATCGGCCCAATTAGCAGTTGGACTTGATGCGAGTCTACGAGCTTGATAGTAGGTGCACTCTTAGCCCTTAGGCTTGCTCACATCATATTACGGCAAACAAAGATGGTCGCTGCGAGCTTCAATTTTTTGTGCTCTTACCCGTTTCATACCTCAATATTTTGTTCAATATTGGTTTTTGTTTTTACATTTTTTGTTTGCTCTTATATTTTATTTCATTGGTATGTGTAGCCTAACACACTTTTTCTTGATTGTAGATCTTTCCCTATGGAATTTTATAATGTCAAACTTTTACTATTGCGGTTCAACTTTGTACTGCCATACACGGGGAAGTGGTCAAGGTATCTGAAGTGGGTTCTCAGATCTATGTTTATAGATTTCAGTTTCAACGGGATGTAAGATTCTATTGACTATCCGAATGTGAGATAATTTGAGTATTAAATCATTTCTAACGGTGAACTTACTTCAATTTTTTTTTCCTCCACGTTAATTCATGAATTCCAAATTTTCTTTTCTCTCATCATAGAGAATTTATTACAGTAAATCCATAATGGATTTACATGAGATTTATTTCTTTTTCAAAATATAATTATTATATCAAATTTGGATATGATTTTGAATAAATTTAAAAATAAAAAAATTAATTCTGAAACTACAAAATACATAGAATTACAAATTATATAACTAACTAGAAAATTAAAAAAATAATACATAATTCAAATTACAAATACATAGAATTTAGGGATAATTACCCTCGGCCCCCTCGGATTTGCGGAAATTCGTGTTTTAGCCCTCGTATTTTTTTTATTATCATTCGACCCTTCAAGTTTGCAAAAAGTGTATATTTTGCCCCCTATTGCCGGAATCGGACGATTTCTCCGGCAAAAGTGGACCTGAGATTACCAAAATACCCTTTTGTCTAAAAAAAATTCTCCATCTTTTTCCTCTTCCTCGGCCATACCCGCACAACCGTCTCCTTCGACCCAAACCAAATCTTCAAACCGAGCATCAACTCCTGAAGCCAGAGAACCCATAACCAGCCAAATCATTCAACAAAAACCTAATAAACAAAGAATAACAAAGTTCGACGACCGAGATGAAGGAGGCGAAGGTTGACTCCGGGAAGAAGAAGGTGGATTCAAGCAGCCCCAAATCCACATAGCATAAAACAATCCTAATTTATAATTTCCTATCTGCGTACAAAACAAAAACCTAGGCAATGTAAGAAATTGCGAGCACGGATCCGAAGGGGTCGACGGGTCTGGATGACGTGGAACGTCTGGCCGAGGACAAAGGTGAAGGCAAGCAAGTGCCTAATCCCACTCGCGGTGTGCATATCCCCACAGGCCACCACCCCGACATCCCCACGCTCCCCTATGCGCCCCTCCGGTGCAATACCTGCGGATTGCAATACCTCCGACATCACCACCCCAACATCCACTCGCGGTGTGCCTAGGGTTTTTTCCTTTTTTAATCAATATTTGGTGGATATTAATTATCGTGGAGAATCTGGAATCTGTGGGTTGAATTTAATCAATATTTGGTGGATATTTATTTCTTTTGATTTTTGTATGCTATGTGGATTGGAGGAAAAAGAAGGTGGTTGTGGGTTCTGTGGGTCTCTTCACGAGGAAGAAGAAGGTGGTTGTGGGTTTTTGGTTGTGAACCAGTGAGGGCCATGGATTTCCGAGGGGAGGAGGAGGAGAGGAACTTGAGGGCCATGGATTTTGGTTTAATGTGTTTAATTAATTGATTTAAAGAAAATGGCATTTTTGTAATCTCAGGTCCAAGTTCGCCGGAGAAATCGCCGGATTCCGGCGAGAAGGGGTAAAATACACACTTTTCGCAAACTGGAAGGGTTGAATGCTAATAAAAAATAATACAGGGGCTAAAACACGAATTTTCTCAAACCCGAGGGGCCCGAGGGTAATTTTCCCTAGAATTTATGACTTACGGTTTAATGTTAGGGTTTAGAATTTTAGGATTATGGTTTAGGATTTTAGGATGAGGATGTAGCATAAGTGTTTAGGGTTTACATTAAATTACATAATTTTTTTCATATTTATGTTAAATTACATATATACATAAAATTAAGTAATTAGGTTCACTTTGCCAAATTATAATCAAAATTACATAATATTATCTAATAATCTTATTCCAGTGATAATTACATAACTACATAAGTTTTCAAATAACATAATTGCATGAACTTACATAATTTTTCTCAAATTACTTAATTTAAACAACATAAATGAGATTATTGAATACAAATAATTTTATAAAAATATTGATAACATAAAAAAATATTTTGTTTAAACAAAATGATGTAAAATGGTATAGAGAATTTTGAAAAAGAAATAAAAAAAATTAAAAAAGCAAGGTGACAAATAAAGTCACACGGCCAAATCACGTCACGCCATGCGGTGATTCACCAGCGTAAAGCAAGTTTTTCTGGAACTCCGTGATATGCGTAGTGAACTCGCATGTCATGCGAAGGCAGACTTCCCGCCAATAGGAATCTGCCACATCATTGTGTGAGATTGCCAATATGGTCTTAGTGTCCAATTTAGGTTCGATTGTAGCAAATTTTTTCTTTTCCTTTATTAATAAGTTCAGTATTCATTAAAACATTTATAATTTTTACTTATTACTTTTCTGATATCATATAGGTTTACAACAAACATATAACTAATCACTGTTTTCATGTATACATTGAACATTATCGCACCTAGTTACGAAGAAAAAGGTAAGCTGGAGTTCAAGAAAAGAATTTAGTCGTGAATGTCAACATACAAGAGCTATCCAGTCCAATAAAAAAGTGGATAGTAGATATTCGTTTGGCTGGAAATAATGATGATGCAGATTTGTCTTCTAGCTAGATTAACCTAGATTATTTTGCATAAATAATTGTAGACACAATACAATTTTTTCACCAAATTTTAATTCAAAATATGCGACATTCGGTAAATATTTTGCTGTATTGTACATAGGTGTGAATAAGAAACCGATCAAACTGAAAACTCGACCGAAGTTAAAACTGATAAATTGACTAAATTTCAAACTGACGTATAAAATAGTGTCATAATTTGGTTTCAGACCATAATTGATTTGTTAACGATGTACTTTAATTTTCGTTCCATACTGAACCACCTAACCGTAAAATTGATTCAATTATACAACTATGTAAAATGATTACCTAATTTGATTAGTACTAATCATATCACTAAGGTGCACGTCTTTTGCAAATGCATATTTTAAAAAACTACAAGTTTAGATATGTTTGGCTAGGAGTAGGATTATGATGGGTGATCTCCTAGAAAAATTTCTAGGGTGCATACGTATGAAGACAAAATATTTTGAAAAAGATTTGTGTTAATTTATGGAGCTAGTTCATTAAATCATGTAACGTTACATCAATAATAAGTTAGAACACGAGCTGGACACTAGCTCATAATGTCTCATCTCTGAGCACAACGATAAGAACAAGGATTGCTTCACCTCTACCGCAGAGTATTACTCGATAGTGGGGATGATGTTGTCGGCAACGACGTATCAGGCTACTCCAAAGATCTAGGTCTTTGTAGATGATAAAGATACGACACGATGTTGGTGCTAATGAGAAGAAGAAAAAGAAGGGTAAGGAAATGTCTCAATTTTGAAAATGAAAGGAAATAAAAGACCAAAATATCCCTAAAATCAAATGTGAGAATTTTTTACAAGTCTCTATGTGCGCCTAATCATTAAAATCTATGATTAAGATTCGACTTTAGCTATAATTATCTCAAATATATGAATATAATTATGTCAACATATAAAACTCTATCCAAACATATAATGATTATATGTTTTAGTTAATTAAATCTGTACCAGCAGATCTAAAAAAATATTTGTACCAACTGATTAAATTAGATGTGACTATTTAATTTTGGTATAAAATAATAAGTGTTAAATTACAATTCAACTAGTTGTGCGACAAGATTAGGTACAATATGTGTGCGTGTTCTGTACCTTACAAGACTCACGTGGCTGGGACAAAATGATATTTGTCCTAGCCTACAAACTACTCATAGTGACATATTTTTGTTGATCAAAATTGTATATTTTTGTTGGTCGGAATGGCATGCACAATTAGTCTACAATTAGTCTAATGAAATATTGTTATTAGTCTAAATAGTGTGTTGATATTATTTTATAATCATGTGTTCATATGAATATGAAATTGACTATTTCTTAATAGTCATAATAGCGTGTTACTTTTAGTCTGAATAACATATTCATGTTATTTTGTAATGATGTATTCATGTTAGTCTGGAAATTGAGTGTCTGTCATGTAGATGTAATTTAGTATGTTAATTAAAATTAATCGAGTTTGTTATTTAGATAAAACTTAGTCTACCATTTGGAGATAGCAGACTCTACCATTTTGATATGACTCAGTCTATCATTTTGGTATAAGTCAGTCTGTCATTTAGACATCAGAATAGGTTGTTATCGTGGAGACACTGAGCCAATAGAAAGAAATAGAGATTGGATTCAAGATCTCATTAGTGAGCTAACTAATATTCATAATGAGGTTTACCATTTTGATATAACCCAGTCTGTCTTTTTGATATAACCTAGTCTATCTTTTTTATATAACTCATACTGCCATTTAGATATAACACAATCTATTATTTAAATATAACCCAGTCAGTCATTTAGATATTAGGACAATTTGTTGTCATGGAGATCTAGTCAAGAGAGAGAAGTAAAGATTGAAGTTGGGATTTCATCTGTGGGCTCAACAGTCATCCTCAAGATCTCATTGATTGCATCATAGTTATGCTCTTACTAGTGCCATTAGATCTTGAACTCTTAGAATAGTTTAACTATTGAAGTCACGAGCTATACAAAAAGATCATTGATCCTAGAACTTAAGACTTATCGTCGATGTCAAACTTGTAAATTTCTATATAGTAGGACTTCTAACTTCAAGATTGAGACATAGAGAGATATTAAAGAGGAGGAGGAGGAAGAAAAAAATGTGGAGAAAAAATATTAAAAAATGAGTAAGGAAAGGGAAAAAAGATAATAATATGAGGAGATAACAAAACCACTCTACTGAATCATAACTCTTAAATCATATATGTTATTTGGGAAAAGAATCTTTAAGTACCTTATAGTTTGTCCAAAACTTACTTTAGTACCCTGTGCTAAAGAACTCTTAATTTGAGTCATACATCACCAAATTCACATCACTTTGGTCAGCGAGTAACTGCCCGGATTTTACCTATCCAATTGATGTCGATTTTGTCCGACGTGGCTAGCTATGTCAAATTTCCTTACAAATTAGGAAAAAAATATTTAAGTACTCTATGGTTTACCAAAAAATAACTTTAGTACCCTGTGGTTAAATTTTTTTTAGTCGAGTCAAATCTCAAACAATTTAAATTAATTAGGTCCACAGGCAGCTACCCGAACCATCTCCATCAATTAGGTCTATCGGCGATAATGGATTTTCCCTTGCCCGCATTGTCTAAGATTTTTGAGAAATTAAATTCTAAAATGAATAGTTTGTTCTTGTTCTCATCGTCATCGCCTTGGGGCTTGGGCCTAGACCGAGAAGACAAGATCGTGATGGCAAGCTTGAAGGATGTGTTTCTGGTATTGTCGCCTCTTTTTTAGCATTAGAGTCAAAAGCGGCAAATACTTAAAGTTCATAATATTGACATGCGAATGATGATATGCAACAGAAGGCTCCCTCTTAACCCTGATCCTCGTTCAAACGATCAAAACACATACAATAAACATACACATGAGTCGAATAACTCAGTAAGTGGAATCAATTTAACATACTTTCATCGAAATCAATCACATATCACAGCTTCCTAGCCAACTAACAGATTTTGTAGCTAACTAACACTTAACCGACTAATACAATAACTCCGGAGTAGTAGCCTAGCCAACTATACTTAACCAACTAAGCTTTCTTAACAAAATGATCTCCTATCCAACTATCTAACTAACTAATCACATAACTCATAGTAGTTCATATCACAGTTCTTGTCCAAAGCCTTATCACATACATATCCGATTTTAACTCATAATCACACATCAAATCCACAAACACAAACCCAGTAAATTACACATCAATTTGGAACCACAAAACCAGCAAGCACAACCCATAAATGCATATCAACTAAGGAAACATGAAACCAGTAAGGCACCCATACTCAGGTTCAATTTCAGAATCGAATGCGGATCAAAATAAACAAAAACAACTTCACACATAAGGACTTAATACTCATGGATTCGAATTCAATTTTAAAACTAAATCCGAATCTGAAAGTTGTCAAAACCCAACTCGAATTTCAAATCCAAAATCATGTTCCTATAGTTTACATGTGTTCAGGCCTGAAATCGGAATTTGAGTTTTGTCAGAATCCAATTTTAGACAAACTCAAAATGAAAATCCCACTTACCTGTTCTTGTCTATGGAACTGATTCGCCCCCTTCTCTTTCAATTGATCTTTCTCTCGACCCTAGTAGCAAAATAAAAGTTTTGTATTTATTTTAAAATGAACAATCGATCATCAACTAGAATCTGAGAAAGGGAAACAGTACGAATAACTTACCCTCTTCGTGCTGAGATGGTTGGGCGATTTCGTTCTCTCCTCCTAAGTGATGTAGGTAGCGGAATAAAGTTTGATCAAAGTGGTGGTTTGGTTAAACGAATTGAACAAAAAATGAAAGGATAGATCTTCAATCAGGGACAACTCACGCTATATGATTGAAGGGGTTTGATTGAATCAAACAGCCAGCAAAGGGCGGGTTCGAACTAGACGTGCAAGTCCATGCACACATGCAAATCCATGCAAGTTTCATGCAAATCCATGCATAATTACACTCGGTAATTAAGAGATAAACTCAAATT
>SOPF01017334.1:0-38943 GCA_012979155.1 Hypericum perforatum
ATTTTCTTGCCTCGGGGTGCGGTGAATTGGCGGGCACTTGTCGTTTTGAAAGTCTCGCACACTAATTTTATGGACAGTTGCAAGATTGGTGATATTTTGTTGGGTTGTCCTGCACTAGAGTGTCTGATGTTGCGGTGGGTCTTTTTTATTGGCATGATTTCGAGTCCGGTGTTGATTTCTCATAGAAAGTTAAAAAAATATTGTCGGTTAAGGATGTTTATTATATTATTACTGGGGAAAATATAATGGAAGCAGAAGTTCATGTCAGCACACCCCAACTTGAAAAATTGGAAATTTCTGGAAAATGGTGTTGTATCAGCTGCAAGATAATATTGAAGATCTCCCAATGCTGGTGGAATCCCACCTAGGATTCTCCTTGCTTTTTCCTACGAAGTCAGATCCTCTCTATGTTGCACAAAAGAAGCAAAGCAATCTTAAGAACTTGCTTAAGAAGGTTAGAAATTCCAAGAAGCTGTTACTTGGAGATTATTGCCAGAAGGTATTAATTTTTTTCTTGAGTGAAACATCCTAAGCCTAATTGCTTTTCTCACATTTGTTAATATCCGTAACAACTATGCTAAGCAATATTGCAATTAGAAGTTTCTTTAAACATTTTAGCTCCATCGTACCTTAAAATTATGGTTGATAAACTCATCGTACGAGATGACTGACTGAATTTGTTTCTCTACTTTTTTGCCACATAACTGGTCTCCTCAATTGGTTAATTTTTTATGGGAAAAGTCCTCCTAGGACCCTTGTGGTTTGACCCATTCTCAAATAGGTCCCTGAGGTTTAAAAAGGCGATAACCGATCCCCGTGCTTCCAATTTTCACATCTGAGTCCCCTCGATCCGGTTCGATTCGAAAATCCAAAATTCAATCTCGCAATTCAGGTGACAAAAACATGTGAAATTGGCATCTACATGTCAGAGACACTTTGGTGAGTCACCTGGAGTCGATAATCGGCGTTTTCGTCATCGAAATTGCGAGATTGAACTTTGGATTTTCGAATCGAACCGGATCGGGAGGACTCAGATGTGAAAATTGGAAGTACGGGGACCGGTTATCGCCATTTTAAACCTCAAAGACCTATCTGAGAACGGGTCAAACCACAAGGGTCCTAGGAGGACTTTTTCCTTTTTTTATATAGCATTCTTGTCCAATGCTGATTAGGCAGACAATTTCTTAGCTTTGAAATTGATAGGACCAGGTTTAATTGAAGGTTCTGATAACTTTTTTTGTTTGTTTTTGTTGTTCATTTTTGAAGGTTTATGACGACATGAATCCTGCGTGATAGCTTTAAAGCAAGAAATTTGCACTGCTGCAAAATTGTTGACAACAAGAATTTTTTTCAAGGTGGCGGTTTGAATTATTTATGTACGTTATAGATGTGAGTCAAATAATTTTATGTCGTCGTGGTTTGACGAATCGTAGTAATTGTAGCATATTGTAAAAGGATAATATAAATTATACCAAAAGAGGAGGATAATACATCGTGGTATTAAATAAAATGGCGATACCTCAGGGAAGTTGTGCCTATATGTACAATTTTTTTTTCGAAAAGTAAATGTTATTTATAATAATTCAATGAGGTAATTACAGAGAATTTCAAGAATTTCATTGAACCATCTCTTCTTTTGGACATCCCGCTTCAAGGCTTGTTCTTCACGTGGAGAAGGAACTCTTTGGCAAGCAAGTTGGATAGGATGTTATTATCGGAGGATTGACTTGAGATGTTTCTTCATCTTTTGCTCTGTGTGGATTCCCTAAAGGATGCTCTGATCATCATCCTTTGGCTCTATAACTGTCCTAATAGTCAGTACAAAGTCGAGCTAACAAGAAAATTATTATATTTGTCTGATAAAAAAAAAATACATGGTTACCAAATAATCTACAAAAAATTTGGATTTACTGGGCGATGGTGACGAAGAGGGGCTGGGAGTGGTATATGTAATTCCATGAAGCTCGAATTGGGGAACAAGGAGAATCGAAAAACCCAGAAAAAGGCTATAAGAATGGTGGGTGAGAGAAGAGGTTAGAAGAGGGAAAACAAGTAGAATGAACGTATTCGATTATTTGTACGGAATTTGTAATCTATATCTAAACAAATAAATGTCCTCTAAAATATAGCCATAATATTTTAAATTGGATAACGTATATTATATTAAATATACATTATGAAAATTATAAGCTGAAAAAAAAAATCCAGATAGACTATTTAATGACGCCTTTGCTACTGCAATTCACGAACAGAAATAAGTAAACTTTAAATTTTGAAATAATAATTAGAATTTCCCTACAATTTTATATTGCATGGAGATAATTTGGAACTTGGACCTTGAATTTATTCACTTGACATTTTCTTTTTTTCTTGGAGTTTCCAAGAGATTGTCCGAGCACATCATTGACATCTAGAGCACTTGAAGATGAATCCACTATAGTACCTCCAACAAGTGTTTGATTATCATCGGGTGGACCAATTTCTTTACCCAAAATTATAACTTGAATATGATTTCTATATTTTTCTTTATGATTGCATGATGCACATGTGTTAGAGAAGATGATTTCTCTATCTTCTTCACAATTTCATATCTGACCAAATACATAGACAAATTCAAGTTCAAGTGAATAAGTACTTTCGACTCTCAGCCATAACAATTGACGTAAATTCTAGGATACACGATGGTAAACTTTTGGGGTTGGATTGTCTCCGGAGAAAGTCCAATCCGAACATTTCGGAGAGAATAACACACGATATTTTTTTTTGCCAAAAAAATTAAAACATGAAAACTGAAATAAAAAAACATCCACGCACACAAAAAATTAAAACATGAAAACTGAAATAAAAAAATATCCACGCACCGTTGAAAAACACCAACATGCTGGTATCAATAACTAAATATTTAACCCCTAAAAAAAACTAAATATTTAGTTTAAAAAAAAACTAAATATTTAAGATTTCGTCGCCTCTCCAACCTTAGTCCGTCTCCCACCTAAAAACCTCTACACAGAGAGAGGGAGAGAGCAAATTGATAAAAAGGAAATGGCTTCCTTTGTCCTCTCTACTTCCACTCTCTCTTCTCCTTATACTCTTCTTCCTCCCCAGTAAGAACCTCTCTCTATCTCTATCTCTCTTTCTCGTTATTTGGGTAATTGGGTGTTTATCTTTTCTTGATAAAACCTTGTTCTTGCAGGACCCGACTCGGAGAAATCGTTAGAAAGGCGAGAGCTTTGGGTGGACCCAATTCGGAGCGGAGGAGAAGACCCCTGACCACCACCGTCAAATGCTCAGCGGCCGCGCCTTATGAAGGTAACACTTGTTTGAGTTTGGGATAATGGTGCGAGAGAGAGAGAGAGGAACCTGAATTTTTCGAGCTTAGATGTGGATTGCGCGGTTTCTACTGATATGATGTGCCCAATTGTTCACATTGTATACCTATTTGTTTGTTCTGTACCTGTTTATGTTGGTGATCAAGCCGGATTGTTGTCGGATTCTATCGTGTTGGAAAATAGATTCGGAATAGTGATAGGTGCGATATGGGGCATCCACGGGTGTTTTGTGGTACTCTTGTCATTTTTGCACACTTCCGGAGGTTCAACTGCTACTACGGACAAGGTTTGATCAAGACAGGCGGTCTATGTTTGTGATTGAACAATTTTTCGAATTTTGTATCAGTGAGTTTGAATTGGATTTGTTGAAGTAGATAATTATGTTGACAGGAATTATGCTTTATGTATTGTGTCATTTGAAGTGGAGGAGAGAGAAACCACGTTAGGCTTGTGATTATGTCATCTAATGATAAACATCCAACTCGTTACCGGTTATGTTTAGTGTTAGACAGATTCACGTAGATTTGTTAGATACCACTACTTGCTTTTTACTCGTAGGTTTCTTGCTCTAGGCTGAATGAGCTCTCCTCTAACTTCTTCGATCGGAAGCTCTTAGTGCTACATTCATGTGGTTCACATCCTCAGAAACTATTATGTCTTGTAGAAATATCCGTTGTCATAAGATCTTAGTGTGACCAACCAGGGTGTAGTTGGTGGAAGGGGCCCTGGGATGCCATTGTTTGAATTTGAGAAGGCTGCTTCAGTGATGTAATAATATTGTAATTGATGCATTCAAACATGTTTATTTTGGGTCCAAAGGTTATTCTCTTATCTTTCCAGTGTTTTTGCTGTCATCTTAGTTAACAACAGTTCTAGGTGAACAATAATCTCAACAGAAAAGTTCTTTCGTGTCCCCTTGCTCTCGGTGTAGGGTCTTGCGGAGTTGCGGTAATTCAAATTGATATAGTATTAGTCTTATTGTTCTCGGGAATGGCTAATGATTTGCTTGTGTAAGCTTTCATTGCAAATCACATGATCAACTTTGATGTTTGATTTAGGAGTCTTCTACTCTGGATTGTCAGTATTCCTTATTTGTGGTACCTTCCTTATGCAGGTGATGTACCAAAGTTTCCTCGGATGAATGTTTGGGATCCTCATAGGCGTCTAGGAATCAGTCCTTATTCTTCCGAGGAGGAGATTTGGTCATCACGCAATTTTCTCTTGGAGCAGTATGCTGGTGATGAGCGCAGCGAAGAATCAATAGAAGATTCTTTTGAGAAATTGTTAATGACTAGCTTCAAAGAAAGAAAGAGGTCAAAGATCAATTTGAAGAGCAGCTTAAAGAAGAAAGTTCAGGAGTCACCTCCGTGGTTCCTCAACTTCCTCAATTTGGTGGAAATGCCTCCCAAGGACATTATTCTTAAAAGATTGGCCTTTTTTGTTCTCATGGGTGTTTGGAGTATCATCCATTCTGCAGAAGGCGGACCTGCCTTTCAGGTTTGTTTATTTTATCCACAGACATGCCCATAGAGTAAAGGTCTTCACTAAATAAACGAGCTGTGTTGCGAAAAGAGGCAAATAGAAGCTTTTCGGATTGGTGTTACCACTTGGGAGGATAGTTGTGATTTGTTTCTATGTAGATTTTAGTCTCTACATGTTAAAATGGTTTATAAGCGGAAAGATCAAGCTAATTTTATTGATAATGCTGATAACAATGCAATGCTTTGCTTCTGTAGGTGTTTGTATCTTTAGCAGCCTGCGTATATTTTCTCCATCAGAAAACAAAGAGCTGGGGTCGAGCTGCCATCGTAGGGTGAGTTCATGATCATGAAAGATGGAGCACTAGCCCCTTGATTTCCTTCATTGTTGTGCTTTTGCCTTTCAAGGCCTCTGTGAAGGACTGACTAGTGTTTTGCTCATTGTTAATTTGTTTCTTGTTGTCTATATTGCAGAATGGGAACTCTCGTCACTGGCGTGGTGGTTGGTTCCGCACTCGGGCCTTTGGTACCAATATTCATGTTACCTCGCACTTGGACTCTCGAGCTCCTTACATCATTCTTGGCATACTTCTTCCTGTTCCTCGGATGTACTTTTCTCAAGTGAAGAAGCTCAAAGATATTCCTCTCTTACAGATGGTGAGACTTGTACCTAGTTTTGGTCTAATTCCATTTCCTATCTATTGTGTGCCATTCGCATTTTCGCCAATTCTGAACAAGGGATTCTTTAGTAACAGGAATATCTACGTTCATCATGTATCTTTATGTACTTTTCCTAATCAACAGAGCAATTGTCATTTCACTTACAATTCATCTAACTCAATAACAGTAAAACCTCTCTTATTTCGATGCTCCAATTCAATCAAGCAGCGTACTGGTAGCCGTCATAGCCTCTGAATCTGCTGTGCTTGCTGCCTCTGCTGTTGTTAGACTTTGCGCAACAGCCAACAGTGTACACAAATATGCAGATGATCAAGGCGGCCACATTGATGACGGTGATGGCCTTCCACTTGTGCTTGATGTTGTTTACAAACCCGTTCTTGCATGTGTCGCAGTCATAGCAGAGCGTTTGTTGCTGATTGCTCCATTTCGTGCAATCCGTGTCATTCGATGTCGCACCAGTTGCCAGAGCGACCCAGACCGTCGCATTCTTTGCTTGGAATCCGCATGAAGCTGGTGGGCTGCAGCAACCAGACTGGAGATGGCAAAAAAGAAGAGTAAGAACCGGCCTCTGTTAGGAAATGAAGTTCCAAGGACTAATAACGTCTCTCGTTAATGACAATGACCATTCCACAATTTGTACATGCAATGTAATTTGTGTATATGGAAATGAAACCGACTATTTTAAATTCGAGTCGATTACATTCTAAGTATCTAACACGACTCTGGTACTAATACTGATGACTCAAATGTAAAACGTATAGTTGATCATAACTGTTAAAATGGTGTCGAATTAATTGGCAACGTCTCCCTTTTACGAAAATGCAAATCGTGTGGCAATCAACATAACGTACAAGGAATGTGAACTAACCAGGATCGGGACATATTGTGGAAAAAGTTCCGTACTAAGAATTTTAAGACAATTAATGTCGCTATTAGCTAAGCAAAATTTCAATGTCGTCCGAATCCAAGGCCGAAGATAATATAATCTATAAACACTTGCATAAACTGAAATGAAATTATTATAACTTAATTAGTTTTGTTAAAAAATTGTTGAACGAATTCTTGTCATCATTCATTTGTTCTACTTGCTCTAATTTATATTATTCAGCTAAGTAAACAATCTAACCCATTAAATTTCATTTCAAAGCAATTGATCAAGACTTAGAAGGCAATAATGTTCCAATCCTACGCAATTCTAAAACCGAAAAGCATGATTGATTACTTTAACCGGTTCCAAACAATAAAAGAAAAAACACAGAAAAAAATAATAAAAAAGGGAATCAGAATATGAAAAAATTAACCTGTAGTGGAGACAGATTCTTCTGATAAAATTCCGCCAACTTGGGGTCACCACTCCCAATCCCCACGTTCTTGCATATTTCGGAATCGACCAAACAGCTCTTAATCCCATCCCAGTTCTCGCTCCCGACAAGATGGTTCCACACCCTCCCCTGGAAATCCGTGGCCTTCGTAATCGACGTCACGCGCCCCACGCTCTCGTTGGTGACGAGGAACGCGACAATGGCGAAGACAATGAGCCCCGAGATCAACAGGAACATGAACGTGAGGTATATGTACAGGACGAAGTTGACTCGGCAGCACGACCCGACCAATCCGAGGAACGACACCACGAACAACGCTGTCCCGAGGTACAACAAAGGCATGTCGAAGTCCTTCTCGCAGGTTGTCACGTTGTTGCCGGGCCCTACCATGAAGTAGAGCCCTGCGCCAAATGCAGCTAGCCCTGCGAGAAGGGTTATCATGTTGAGGAACGCTAAAATCCCGTTGCTAATTCGCATCATCTTTTAAAATTTTGGATTCGATATAAAAATTAATTCGAAGATCAAGGAGTGGAGAGAGGGAGGGGATTGGGATTAATTGTGAGGGGAATGTAACACTAAACCCCCTCCCAATTCCGAGATGTGTTTTGGATTCTCAAATCTACAGAATGCTTCCCTTTTATTGTTGGAATATTAAAAGTAGCAGCTTCAGAGAAATTAGGAAATGTGACGCGACCAGCCAAGAATTGATGGAAAAAACAGACAAATTGGTTGTTGGTTTTTTTCTATTTTTTGGCTAATAAACTGTAACAGCTGTTGTTTGTTTGTTCTGTGAAAGGATAGTTGTATAATTGTCCAAATTAATGAAATATCGTGCTATTAGTTCGTGGCCTTTTATTTTTTGATCCGCTTGTTTCGCTTTTTAATGTGTAAAAAAGTGAAAGTTTAACCTTTTACGTAGGAAGTTATTAGCATTTAGTTTGTGACTCAGCAGTTGCTTGTAAGATGTAACGGTCTAACGGCTGTATTTGAAAGATTGCTCCCTCACTAGAAAAAAGGGTCCAAATTAAAATTTTGGAAAAATTGGAAAAATCGAATAAATTGACCTGTATTAACTATTAACTCAGTTATTTGAGTTATTCCACATATCATACTACAACACGTCACCAATTTTATTCGCATCGGACCCAAGCAGGGTTTTAAAAAATGACCCAGAAGTAGACCTGAATTTGGGTCTGACCCCAGGTCAACTGGTCCGACCAGGCCAATCATCGGTCGGACCAAAATTTTTTTTCTCTTCATATTTTAATGTAATTTTTTGAAATATAGATAGGTATATAGGAAAATAATCTACAAATTTTACAAAAAATATATACAAATATCAAAATTCTGGTCGAACTGCCCGGTCTGTCCCAATTTTCTAGGAAAATCGCCCAGTTCGACCAGAAATTGGGCGGTTCACAAGGTTTCTATTTTTTTATGTAAACCTGGGACATTCTGGGTCATGATTTGTGGTTCGACCAGTTGAACCACCGATCAGACAGCGTTTTTAAAACCTTGCTAAAACATCTATTTTTTTGATTTTTTTGTGGGAATTTATTTTGATTATTTGATGCATGAAAGAAAGCACATCACCCCAGTATGACATGCACCGGATTTGTACTATTAGCGCCAGTTATGCATCCAAGCAAAGAATGATTAGGCATGTACAAGCTGCACAGAAATAAATTGCCTGGGTTCGAGTATGACAGAACTTCCCAGAGAACAAAAGTATATCGTATGAAATTATATCATAAGAAGATATTCAGATTCCAATCTATACATACAGACATGCAATATTGTACTATCTTAAATACTCTACGCGAATGGCTAACGTATTCTTACGCTGCTGAGGAATATGGTGGCCAAATTTTTGTTGATTGATCATATGACTCATTATTGTTTTTTTTTTTTTGGTTAAGATTTGAACTTAAATTCTACTAATAAAATCCAAGTTGATGACAAGTCATGTTTTTGAGTTGACCTCAATATGGAAATCCAAGTTTAATTTCTTCTTCTCTTTGTACTATCAACTCTGTAGAAAAAACGAATTTCGTCTTTTTGAGATCAATATATTGAAAGAATTTCGACAATAAGAAGATCGAAAATGACTTTGAAATTTGACTTGTATAAATAGTTATAGCATTGTGGTATAGAAAATAAGTTGGGGATTTTCCAATCCAATAACCCCAACTCCCCAAGTCGTCAGAAGAGCAAAACCAAACAAAAGCGGGTGCATCTCAAGTGTCCAGATTCTGGGTTCCATGTTAAAAACTAATGATCCATAAATGATGCAGATGTGCCATAGAGCCTTCTCTTTCAACTGCAGATAAACCTGCCAATTGGAAGATGATTTCATTTCACACTCGCCACAGAGATGAGGTCAACATTTAGACTAGTGGAAGAAACAAGTGCAGTTAATTAGCAATCTCAGGGTGCTCATGACCAACTTAACTTCTTCCTCTAAATTCTGTAATAGAGCCAGGAGCTGTTGCAACCAAGAAGTTGTTTATGAACTTCAAAGATTCTTTGAAAGCACCAGTCAGCAGCTGGGGACTGTCCAAATCGTCCGACATCTTACTCTTAAACTCCTAATAATGTAGCAACTCCAACAATCTTGCCGAGGAGGCTCAATGGTCCATGTGCTCAGTCATCCAACAATATATCCCTACTCAAAGACGCAGCAGAATCAAAGTGCACTAGAAGAAAAACACAAGCAAGCACCAAGTGCTCTCTATTTAGACTCAACGAGGTGGACCAAGATGGGCCAAATACAACCAGAGTGAAACCCCCACCCACTACTTCAAACTGTCCAAAAAACCACCGTGCATGGGAGAAGAAACCTAGCAATCAAAGCCCCTAAGGTCTGCTAAGATGGCAAATGGCGGGGAAGCCATATTTTCGATAAATTCAAATTTAGGCAAATTGACATAAATTGTGGAATTTTAGATAGTTTTAAACTTTATTTCCTCCTAAATTATTTTTTATTTTTGCACTCACTGAGAATTAACTTCTACTGACCCCTACTAGTAAACGCCCGTGTTTGTGCCCCGATGTCTTTGAATTATTATTTAGTTAAAATTATGTATCATGTAATAGATGTAAGATTGGGACAGGTAAGATTTTTCAATTTGCATCAAATTAATCCAAATGTTCTAACATTTGTTTGAACCACATGTCAAATAAAGTCATTTGTTGAGTTTCAATTTAGACACTTTTAGTAAAGACGTCCCCTGAAAAATTCACGCTACTCGATTCTGATATGAGAAATTTACGAGAATAAAATTTTTCCTCTTTCACTTTATTTTTTTAATTTTTAAATTAGGATATACATAGCCTTGCATCGTTGTTTTCTATGAAAACTTGTTTAATCTAAATTTCTTTTGAACTGTCCAAGTCTTTTTTTTAAGTGGAACTATCCAATTCTCTCATGGTCTTTTTTGTATTATTTACAATTACTACCATTCCACCCAAAGTAACAGTTGCTTATCTTGGGTCGTCGTTATAATTTCGGGCTTTTTACGTTGGTGATCTCAACACCAACTCAAATTTATGTTGGGTCTGAATGATGTGCGATTCTGGATTCGAGAATTTACGATCATGGTGAGAAAATATTTGACTTCGACCAGATGAATAACTAAGAGAAATAACTCTTTATAAACAAAAAATTTCTTATGGTATTCTTGAACTTTGGACTTGCAATTCAATTAATGCCTAACAATAACAGTCCTCCACTGTGAGTTGAACTAACAAAGGGAACTTAAGTGTTGAATTATTTTTAGAGCAGAAGCTGGTGATGCTTCCCAACTTGGAGAGTCTAAGGATCTCGAGCTTCTCTTTCGATTTCCACATCTAAAACAACTACAATTTCAGTCAAACTTTTCATATTGGCCAACTGTCATATCTCTGAGTTGCACCAGACTTGTCATTGTTGAGAATGTAAACAGGCTTAGTAAGCCTTCACAATCCCTCACATTCAGGGTCGTTAAGTTCCACA
Source organism: Hypericum perforatum (assembly GCA_012979155.1). Taxonomy (NCBI): domain Eukaryota; kingdom Viridiplantae; phylum Streptophyta; class Magnoliopsida; order Malpighiales; family Hypericaceae; genus Hypericum; species Hypericum perforatum. The sequence goes on from SOPF01017334.1 coordinate 10,805, forward strand.
AGAATGTAGATTGCGGCACCAAATGAATCAAGCTATGGCACAACCATACTCATAAAAAGAAGAGATTATTTAAAATATGGTTCAATTTAGACTACGGATTCCAAATATGCTCCAATACCGAGAGGCAAAACCCAGAACGCTGAAAAGAATACATACTGAAATTGAAAATTCATGGTTCAGGAACAAACAAACAAGTTGAGTCTTTTCCACATAATCAATTCGTCATCATTATTTTTTCCTTCCCGTCCATTTCCTGGTGCAATGACATTAAACCATTTTGATGCTCTGAGATGTTTGAATCTTTGGAATCAATACAACATCTTAGAGTAGAGCTCACTTTATATCCGACCATGCACAGTGCTCAAAGTCATTGCTGGCCTGCAGCGAGAGGTACTCATAACATCAATCAGAGCTAATTCTTGGAACAGAAGAAATTAATATTTTGCTTTTTCAGAGTTAAAAGAAAATAAGGAAAAAAAATATAAAGCAATAAGCTTCAACAACTTTAATGTAAAATTTGTATTCTATTGACATTACAAAGTATTGATAAAGCTTAGCTATCTTATGTCGGGAGAACTTTGCCATTATTTAAAGGCTATTATTCAAAAAAAATTATTTGACTTAAACCTAAATTAATTAATCTAGTAATTTTTCAAATATCTTATGTGATTAAAAAAAAGTTTTATGCTTTAAATGCCGTTAAAGTTCACACAGGCAACTCCCACTACTGTAATTAGCGAAAAAGGAAAAGAAGAATTCAACAGAGAAATATTTAAATTATACATTCAGGCTCTCAAGTAAAAGTAGGAAAGTTATAAATACCTGTAGAATGAAGGATGGATTACTTGTCCATATCACAATTGGTAGCTTCCGTTGAGTTGAATCAGGGTAAGATTGACATAGATGTTAGGAATGTGAGAGATGGAGGGCCAATCCTCTCCCTGGTTGCTTCCACACCTCTCCCTCAGCAACGGACAGAGACGGATATCTAAGCTTTTTAATGATGTGAGGTTGCGCACCCACGTTGGCATAGACTCCAAATCTACGCAACCGATAATCTGCAGTTCTTTAAGGGCGGTAAGATATTGAAACCTCCGAGGAAGACACTTCATCTTTCTACAACCATAAAGTTGAATAAAGCGAAGGTTAATTAATCGGAGATGTTGGATCAATTCTGTATTGTTCTCCTCAAACAGGTTCGTCTCCTCACACTCATAGATTTCTAGTCTCTCAAGGGAGGTTAAGTGGTGGAGCCATGGAGACATTGCCCTTGTGTCTGTTGACCAAATGCGTAGGGATTTTAGAGATGCAAGGTTTTGAAGGGCAACCTCATGCAAAACCCCCAAATCAATAATGTCCTTAATGTATAGAGATTGTAGCGGAGGAGTACCAGTGCTCATCGAAGGTGGTTTGGCCTTCTTCAATGTCTCCTCCAACAGCCCCCCGCTAACATCAACTAATATAAGATCTTTGAGAGATGGAAGCTTGGGCATCCATCCTTTGAAGTTGGGGCACCCATCAATTTTCAATTCAAAATGCCGAGGCAGGGAGTAGTAGAGCGACAGCTGCTCCTCCGGGCTCTGCCACTCCTCCTCCGTGCTCCACAGCTCCTCCTCCTCCATGCTCCACCATCCCTTCAGTTCAGGGCAATCCCAAACATCGAGTGTCTCCAAGCTAGGGAAGAAACATGATGCGTCTGCTCTTTTGGTATTCCCCCTATTGTCTATCATGTACTCCAACCTCTGCATTCCAATAACCTGCAGATATTTTAGAGATGATAGCCCATCCAACGAGGGCAAGTACTTACAATTCCCACAATTTTCCATCTTAATCTCAACTAGATTTTGAAGACAGGATATCCACTCTGGGAACCTCGCTCCTCCATAATGTTTCAGTTTCAGCTTTCTTATGTTTCCGTGCGGCTGTAATGCTTCCAGTGACTTCTCTTCATTGGTCCTGTCCTCTACTTCATCTGAGTGACTCCATTTCAGCGTCAAAGATCGAAGATGGGGTTTGTCTTTCAATTTGGCCACCTCGCACTCCTGCGCACCTTTCTTCACTCTCTGTAGATTGCCTAATTTTAATTTTCCCTTTAACTTGTTCAACTTCTCTAGTTCATCCAGTCCACCCATGACATGTCTCCTCTTACTGGGAAAATTGAATTGTGACAACACCTCCAAGGAGGTTAGCTTCCCTATCCCTCGTGGCATCTCCTCCAAATCATTACACCACTTCACTCCAAGAATAACCAGATTCACCAACTTCTCCATGTCCTGTGGCAGTTGCTTAAGTGCCCTACATCCGTCCATGTTTAGCTCTTGCAAATTAAGCAGTCGTGTAATGGTATCAGGAAGCATCTCAATGCTTTCATTCCCAGAGAGGTCAAGTTGCCTTAGGTGCTTCAACTTGTCGATGTTACTTGGCAACTTTTTAAACTAAAACTCTTGTAGTGATAGCACTCTCAAGCATCTCAACTCATCTATAATTATACTAAGGCACTCTTTTCTAATGTATCTGAAAGGACATTGGAGAATCAATGTTTTCGCCTTCTTTCCTTGGAGCAAGGGAGCCACATGTTGTACTTGTACTTTATCTCTGACCTCATGCAAAGACATATGCCGAGTTTTCCCTGTGGCAGTTACTCCATCAGAACTTCCATATCGCAACATTTTGACCTCTTCTCCAGCAACTGACATAGCCAGGTCATGCATCAAGTCATGCATTTTACATGTGAATATTTTGCCATCTTCATCTTCTTCTTCTATCTGAAAAAATGACCTTTGGACAAGATACTTGAAACAATTAAGACCATCGTCTTGAGAAGATGTCCCTTCAGTTTTGGAGCCAACATAACCTTGGGCCTTCCAATAACTTATTAGCCTGTATACATCAAATACATAGTCTTTGGGGAATAGACTGCAATAAGCAAAGCAAGGCCTCAATTTAGAAGGAAGGTGATTGTAACTCAGCTCGAGTGTCTCCAAGATGTTTGCCTTTGGATCCAATTTTGAAAAGTCTTCTTCTTTGAAATGTCGCCATTCAGACTTCTTTTTTTTCGTGTACAACAAGCTTCCTATTGTTCTTATTGCGAGAGGATGTCCGCGACAGTCTTTTGCAATCTCTTTTCCCAACTCTTCAAACTCTGGATTTAGGAAATGCTCTTCATTGAATGCCACTTTTTGGAATAAGTCCCACGACTCCCTTTGAGATAAACCTTCCAATTCATGAGTTATCAGTGAGCCTGTTATTTCAGCTACAATCTTGCTTCTTGTGGTTACTAGTATTATGCTTCCCGGAGCAACGCAAGCGAGGAGGTCACTGAATAGAACCCACTTTTGGCGTTCTTCATTCCAAATATCATCCAATACAAACAAACACTTTTTCCCCTTAATTTTCTCATGAAGCAGGCTCTTAAGTGCTTCCATCCCATGATTTTCATTGGGCCTCTTCTTATCAATACAATCGATCATCTTTTTAACAATGGATTTGACATCGAAATTATCAGATACACATACCCATACTTTTAAATCAAAGTGTGCTATCACTTTCTCATCATCGTATATCATTTGAGCAAGTGTTGTTTTTCCTAGACCTTCTAACCCAATAATCGAAATGACCAGCAAATTCTTTTCATGCTCATCCAACAAAAGACTCACGAGCTTCTTCTTATCATCTTCCCTCCCAATGACCAGAGCAGGTACACACGAGTGAGTATCCCTGTCATGATTCATCTCAAAAGCTTGTTCGCCGATATTCGGGGTCAAGTGGAACTTGTTCCTTTTAACAGCAATTTCATCTAGCCTCTCTCTAATGGCCTTAACCTTGTGAGCCATTTTAAGACCATAAGCAAGCCTATTCGAGCTGGAAAAGAAAAGCCGTACCTCTTTGATCACCACATTACCACTCTTCAGCTTCCGCCTTAATACCTCAGTGGAGATGTCATCGAACAAGTCGTCAGCATCATATACCACGTCTTTGAGATCGTGCAGCCATACCTTGGCTTCCTCATCGGTGCGGGATAGCTTCTCAGCATCACGAAGCACAGCCCGGATGGTCGAATAAGTGTCTTGAAGCTTCCGAAGATCATCACCGAGGCCCCATAGCAGTCCGATCTCTTGTAGTAACAAAGCCTCTAGATTATTAAGGATTGCACCAGCGATACTGACGAGTACTTCAGCCATGGGAGATGATGCACTTTGGTTGGTTTTCTTTCTTCTCTAAAGCTTCTTTCAATAGTGAGAAAGAGAGTACGAAGAAGCCAAAATCTGATGCAATTATTAGGTATAGCTTGGTTGTTTCCCACTTCTACTTCGAGTTTAGATTTATTCTGTCCTTTCGCTTTCTCAGGTATAGCTTCGTTGCTTTCCCCCTCCTCCAATTATTCTTAACTTCGACTTTAGCTTTATTCTGTGGTTTCGCTTTCTCCCCTGCACACGAAACTTTAGCTTTTGTTTGCTAGAAGACAGAACTTTAGCAATAGGGATGAATAATTAAATATACTTTTTTTGGAAAAGCATATTTATCTAATTTGTTCGATTTTTCATTTGAGTATTTTGTAGTTTTAAACACATAAAATAGTTCCAATTTTTATAATTTAAAGAACTCAAGTGTTACTTGAAATATTTTTTTCTAAAGCTTCTTTGAGAGACTATTGGCTAAATGGTGAGAAATGAGAATGTGAAATATATACTACGAAAAAAGGAAGGTATAGATTCGGTGGGTGCCCACTCCTTCATTAATATATACTTCAACTTTTTTCTTTTTGGTGGATTATATACTTCCACTATAGTTTTACTCATCATTTCGTTCCCCGATACAACTTTAACTTTTGCAAGTTTTTGGGTATATTATTAAAATAATATAAAATTTTAATAACTATTGAACACTTATGTACCCCAAAATATTTTACACTTTAAATGGAGTGGTCTATATTTTATTTCTATCTACCTAAAACCGTTTTTTTATAAGATAATATTGTTTAGCCATTTTACCTCATCCAGATTTAGTTTTATGGATCGACAGCATCATGGCATTCATACGTAGAGTTGAAGGATGAACAGTCGACTATTTGTTCATAATGGAAAACTATAATTAATAACAGATTGGGGCAAAGTCATTCTGTGAAGTAAGCAGGCAAATTGTGAGTAACAATCAACTTGAAAAAGGCTAACAAATTGCATTTTATGAAGAAAAAAATCAGGATACTGATGTCATAGCACAAATTATGATTCTTTGCCAAATTATATGTATTTGTGATGTTAGATTACATAGTATTTGAAATTTAAAATCTCAAATTCAGGATAGTTTGTTATAGATTGAATCAAATTCGGATTTTTACAGTCAAAATCTAGTTTTATTTTTGGATTCACTTAATACTCATTTGCTTATTGTTTGCATGGACGAAATTGTTATTTTTTACAAGTAATTTTTTAGCCCATACGGAATTTTATTTTAGGCGCATTTTACTTATAGAAATATGTAATTATTTACTTATAAAAAGCTTAAGTACGTAATGGCACATCAATATCAAACATTTTGAACATATTCGCCGGCTATTTTATAGAAAAACTGATAATATCTTGAACATAATTATATTAAAGTTTAGTGAAATAAATTTTAAAGTAAATTCCTGAATAAAAAATGATATTTTAAAAATAATTTGTTTAGGAGACCGATGATCATCGCCATTCAAAAATCTAAATTTAATTGCCTCGATACATAATACAATCCATACATATTACTTCTATGAACTCTTTTTAATCCCTTATTCTCCAAAGTGTCGGCAATGTTTAGATGATTTGAGTACTATATCGATTTCTTTTTATATCTTGTTAATTTTATATTTAGATAATTTGAGGAAATAAGTCTATTATGATGTACTCTAAAAAATTTAACTTTGGATTGATGAATAAAGGTTAGAGGACCTTTGCATCGTGTTCATACCAAAATGATTTTCTGCCTTAACACAATCCTTAAATAGCTCTAGCCTCTTTGGGGATGCTTTTATGTAGTTGACAACTTCTCTAATTCTTTTCACTGAAACATCCATCAACTCCAATCCATTTTTCACAATCAAATTGACAATATGTGCCACACACCTCATATGCATCAACTCACACCTCAATATACTTGTCGATTTATTGCAATATTTCTCCTTCAAAAACTTCAAAGCACTATCATTTAAGGTAGCATTATCAACAGTTATTGTAAATATTTTTTCCAACCCCCAATCCCGAAAGCATCTATCAAGAGCTAGTCCAATGTCTTTTCCCTTGTGTGACCGAATTGGACAAAAGCTTATAATCCGCTTATTCAATACCCAATTCTCATCAATGTAATGAGCAGTCAAGCACATATAATTAACATTATGACTAGACGTCCAACAATCAGTAGTGAATGAAACTCTTTGCTTTGTCTTTATCAATATCCCTTTCAACTTCTCTTTCTCATTTGCAAACATTTCAAACATATCACGTTGCACTGTCCATCGTGAGGGAACCCGAAACATAGGGCAGACAATAGACATGAACTCTATAAAAGCTGGATGAGCAACAAAACTAAATGGTAATTCAGCTCTGACTATTAACCTCAATAAAGCATTTCTCACTGTTTCAGTGTCACACCTAATAGTCATCATCACATTCTCACCCGAACTCGTTCCAAGGATTGTTTGAGAAGGATTGGTTACCTTGATCTTTTCTTTGCACTTCTTTCTATGACTAATCAGTCCAGTAGTCCCATTTTTTTGAGGATCTGCTCTTATTTCAGCCTTGCAAGCCTTGCAACGAGCCCACTGTGTTTTATCTTCACCTATAAACTTGTCAAATTCAGGCCAATATTTTGACCTTGACACCATCTGTCTCCTCTTTTTATGTGGAGGACCAACATTTTCAACACCATCCACAGTGTCCTCTTCCCCATGCTCATTCATTTCAAACAATCTGATGAACACACAAAAACCTATTAAATTCAAACAATCTGTTTACTGCCATAAATTCAAATAATCTGTTAAATTCAAACAACCTGTTAAAGGAAGAACTAAACTCGTATAATTTATGGGTGCAAAACATAGTGACATCAATATAGATTTTCTACCTCAATTGTAATTAAGATCATCACGACCTACTAAGTAATGATAATTTACTCTTTTGACAATTCAATACATTTAAATTTATCAATAAGAAACATAACCGAGAGCACTTTCATGCATTGATTAAATAATAGCTACAATCCTAATAGAAAATTAGAAATAACCTAATAAGTTTCCTAATAAAAGCTGTAACACGTAAACAATAAAATCAGTATTCCTATCTACATGTGATAAATTGGAGAGAGTTTATCGAATCTAAGCCTCCTAAGTCCTAGCAACAAAAACCCCTAAATTAATATTTGAAAACCCTAATTAATTTTACAGAATTTAGAATTAGGGTTGAGAAGAGAGGAAAACTCACCGGATAGAGCTGGAGGCGGTAGAAGTGGCCGAAGGTGGAGGCGACTAGAGCCCGAAATCGTTGAATCGGTTGGAGCCTGGAGGTCGGAAGAACTGAAGATGCCCGGAGAGTCAGAGTCGTGTGGAGTGAAGGGTTTGTTTAGTGGAGTAAAAAACTAAAGAGTGAGTCTGAGTGAAGTCGTGAGCCTATTATATATATATATATATATATATATATTATATATATGGAAAATTACACTTTAATACTCGGTATTTCGATATTTTGGGATTTTCCCGAAATATCCCGAAATATCCCGAAATACCGAAATTCCCAAAATTTTTGAAAAATCTCTGCCGAATAAAATCCCGATCCCGAAAATCCCGATCCCAAAATCCCGAATACCGAAAAAAATTCGGTAATCCCGAAATACCAATCCCAAATGTACACCCCTACCAAAATCCTATTGTTACTTTGTCAAATATTAGTCTTTTGATGGAAATAAGCTGGCACAATTGAAATAAGAATATGACATTTATAACAATGTTATTCGTATCTAAACAACTATAGGTTAAACTACAAATTTTACAAAAAATATATAAAAATATCAAATTTCTGGTCAAACTATCCGGTCTGGCCTCATTTTTTCATGTAAACTTGGGACATTCTAGGTCGCGATTCCCAGTACCGGTCGGACCACATTTTTTAAAACTTTGGACCCAAACCATATTTTATTGGGCCATGTTCCAACCCATACAGGCCCAACGAGAGAACTCTTAACTATTTCCAACCAACACCTATCTGGCGGGAAACCCCTCCTCTCTCCCTCTCTCTCCCTCTCCTTTCAAAATCTCTCTCTCCTCTCTCTCTCTCTCTCTCTAAAAAGAACTTAGGAAATGGAAGAAGGAAGCGGCCGGAGCGACGAGGCGTCGGCGGTGTGGGAGTGGCAGAAGATAAACTGGAGCTGTTCCTCAACGAAACCGTAAACTCCGTCGACGATCTCCTCGATAACGCCTTCCGTTTCTTCCTCAGGTCCCTCACCAACCCTAAATTTCCCTTTTTTAACTCAATTTCCAAATTAATTAAACTGTTTTTTTATTCAAAGAAGAATATTCTTCACGCATCCTCATTTTTTTTTGTAAATCTCGAGCAGGGAACCTTCGAAGCGCTCGGAAATTGGAGACGACGCCTATAGGTCACAGAAGTTAGCCGAAGTTTCCCTATTTTACCCTTTGTGTATTTGTTAAAGATTATATTTTTTTCGCCTTATTTCCGAGGGTTAAAGTTTGTTGCTTTTCGTGTCGCTGTTTGGGATGTTGTTGAATAGGGGACGGTTTATGTAAGGAATATGGTGTCAGCGGAATTGGTTTCGCGGTTGGAGATGTGGAAGAAGTACTGCATTCACCACTGTTTCAGGGTTTCCCGATGGTTTCGCCCACCCGAAGAGATATGGAATCTCTAGTTTTGGTGTTTTAGCCTACCCGTGGTTGGTGTTTAGCTGTGACTCGATCACATTGGAGTTTGGGATGACTTTAATTTGGTTGAAGTGAGGTCACAGTAGGTCAGAACGGGGGTTTCTATAGTTTCCTCGAGGTGAATGCTTCAGCAATCGCTTAGGTGATCCATCAGATTTGTAATTGAAAATATAGTATCAGGCATTTCTATTGTAATAAGATCAGTTCTCTGAGCAGAGGCTACTTTGATATGTGCTCCTCCATATAATAGTGACCGGATGTTGTAGTTGGGGGAGTGAGAAATTGAATGTATATAGAAATCGAAGCAAGTTTCTTGATGATGTAATACTAATAGTTGGTGCTCTCCTTCTTAAAGGAATCAGCTAAGTGTACGTATCCAGTGTCTCCCATCTGATCCTGATCTGGATGCCGAGTTGGAATCATTGCGAGAGAAGGTTACCAAGGTAATGTTTGTATCATGCATTGCGCTCATCTTTTTTTCAGTTTTTTGTCAAGCTCTCTCTCGAGCTTCAGTGTTCATGGTAAATTATGGTGCAGGCTGGGAAAGAATCCGCTGAGCTTACCTGTGAGCTCCAAGCATTGGAAATACAATCGACTAGAGAGGACCATTGATCTGTGCTTGTCGATGAGTTGTTGCAGTTGAATGAGGAAACTTCTGTTGACTGCATGTCCCATGGTAATCTTCAGTCTACCACAAAATATTGATATTCAATTTTCATGTTCCATCAAAACTTGAGGTACTTAGAAATATAGAATTCAAAGAACTACTCTGCAGATCTTCTTCAGGTAAATGGTGCATAAGGAGACAATACTTGAAGATTATTGCACTTAGATATACAAACATATAAATTTAATAACACGTACATATGATGTAACAACCTATTTTTTGGCACCCACGTGATTGGTTAATTTCCTGTAACTAAGTAAAGTTTAGGGCCTTGGAATTTGCTGTCTGTAATTTCCCATTTTGCAATTTGTGCCTTTATTTAACGTGGGTATTTGCGTTATACAAGAGTTGGCAAAAGTTGAATCCGAGGTTATAGAAAATACTGAAAGCTTACATCAAATTGAATGGAGGCTGTAGAACATAAGTTGGCTAAGAGGACTCGAGATTGGGACATGGATCTGTCGACGGTGAAGCACACAAAAGGTAATTGTTGCACAAATCCGCAATTTTATGTAGCCGAGCTCAGTAATCTCAGACTTGATCTCTGTATCAGTATCTCATATCATAACTTTTGTCCACCAGGCCTATTCCGAGGGAAATGGGAAGAGATCGAGTCTCTGCTATCCGATATTGAGAGCATGTGATATTCTTACGACTTGCAGCTACACAATTTGACAAGAAACTCTCATTCTCATCCCATGTCATATATCGAAGATTCGGCCCTGTGTAGTGTAAGGCAGCTTCTGGAAGTGGCAGTAGCTGGATTAACTATCTGGTTAAAGACTTAAAGTTTGAGCATATGTTGGTTTTGATTGTTGTTCTCTTGACCCATAAGATTAGGGACAGCCCATGATTGTGGTGGTTGTTGTACTGCTTGTGTCATGTAGATAAATAGATCGTTAGTTCCATCCTTGAACCTGTTGCCTTTAGCTATATCCTCTCTTGTCTTTATTGATTGAATTCGTAGCAAACCTAAAGATGTAGGCATGGTATTTCTCTCCAGTCCGTCAGCTTTATCCGTCTTTTATGAGTAAAGTTGTAACGAACCTAATTGTATATATTAATATATTCAAATAGCCAACAAACTGAAATATCGACCCATTGTTCTGATGTGTATAAAATACAGGGAATAAAATTATTCTTCGTAAGCCAGAAGTGTATCTTTAGAAGTAAAAAAAAAAAAGAAGACAATGACTTGCTTGGTTTTGTTACTGTTGTTGCTCCCTAGTGCTACACTTTGTATCCCACCACCAACCTTTCAAAGGCTACCGTTAAGGCCTCCTGCTTCTGGTCCGGAGTCCTATGCCTTTGATTCGCGTGGTCAAGGGCCGTACACCGGCGTCGGAGATGGTAGGATCCTCGAGTACCAAAACCCGGTTGATGGATTCCGGGACTATGCTTTTAGTTCTCCGACCAGGTGGCTGCAATATTGTTATCCACGTTTTTCGCTTTACTATTTAAGGAATACGATGTTCATTCCAAAATTATGACATTTAATACTTAATGATTATAATTTCAACAAATGACTTCTTTTCTGGTGGAGATTACTTCCCTCTCCTTTGATATATTTGATTGAGACATTGTTAGTCAAAAATATTGCTACTCATTATAGAAGGATCAAAATTACTCGGTCAAAAGATAGTTTTTTTTGCCAATATTAATTGTGTTGGATATTTAACTATAATGATATTTTTTATAAATAAAATTTGTGTATTTCGAAATTGAATGATATATGGGATCAAATTGAAAATATATAAAAACGTTATTATTGTAAATTTAAGGGGGAGCAACTTTTTTCATATTGTTGTGGATGATTGATTGACTACGAACAAAACAAAGATAAATAGTAGCGCACAAATTCAGATGTCTAGTTGAAACTTGATAGCCAACAAATTTATTGTTTTAAGAATTTAGATTAAAGATAGAAACTATAAAAAATTTAACATGATGTTGGAATTATTTAATTTGATGATTTGTTATTTTTACGTGACCACGATTTTATCGATTGAACAAATATGAAAATTTATGTTTATTGTTGTCCTAATCTTGTTGTTTCAGGTCCAAGGTATGTGATGGCTACGTTGACCCTGCTCTAGGACCTAAATGTGGCAGGCCATTGGGCATCGGCTTCAACTACTTCACCGGAGAATTATGGATCGCCGACGCTTACTTGGGCCTCTCGGTGGTACAACGAGGAGGAGGGGCTGCAAGACAACTTGTGACCGGTGCCGGTGGAGTGCCATTTCGCCTTCTAGATGGATTAGACATTCATCAGCCGACCGGAGTTGTTTACCTCACGGATGGCAGTGCAAACTTCGGGATAAGGTAGATTATTGTTTTGAACATGGTTTTCAAAACGACTCGACGGTCCACTCATAATTTTTTTTTCTGAATCAATTGGTGTGATTGATCGAACTTTCGATAAATTATAATTTTTTAAATAAAAAATTATTATGTATTATATTTAAGTATTAAAATAGAAGATGATTTAAGATAAGTAAAATAGCAAATGATTGTTGATATTGTCTAATTATTAGAATAATCAAAATTACAATTTAATTAATTTATAAATAATATTTTTCATAAAAATACATTATGGTTTGGTTAGTTCTGCTGAGTCTCGCCTATTGAATAAAATATCAGGTTTAGGATGAAAATTTGCTTGATCTTGACCATGATTTAGTCAAGATCGATCAAATTGCTACTCAAATCACATTGTTTAAATCATATTTATGAGCTAGAATATTAGAATTGTAATGATATACCAAATTACATGCACTTGTACGGAAGCCATTTTAAAATTTTGTTACATTCTAGTGAAATAGCACAAGCAGTTGCAACTAACGACGCCTCAGGAAGGTTGCTGTCCTACGACCCTCGAACCAAAACTATAACGGTCTTAAAGCAAGGCCTTTCCGGTCCGGCCGGCGTGGCGGCCAGCGCCGACGAATCGTACGTCATCTTCACCGAGTTCATAGCCAAGAGAATTCAGAAGTTTTGGCTCAAGGGTCCGAGAGCTAACACATCAGAGATCTTGGTTACTTTCCAAGGAAGACCAGACAACATCAAGAGGACGATGAAAGGAGATTACTTGGTGGCCGTAACTATGACGGCACCGACCGGTTTAGCCGGTGTTCCGACGGCGGTAAGGATTGATCCAAACGGTAATATATTGGCGAGTGTTTCGTTGTCTGATCAGTATGGCACTACACTGATAAGTGAAGTTCAAGAGTACAGAGGGTATTACTTCGTTGGGTCGCTGCTTACCGACTTCGTTGGTGTCTACAACAGGTTGATGTAGCGGACATTAGATTGCCAATGGAACAAACTCGGTAATTCAATAAAACATTTGGTTTCTAATGTATGGTATTGGGATATTTATTAAATAATTTAAATTTGAATTAAGCAACACTTTTAAAATGTGACCAATTATTTTGATATTTTTTAAAGTTCAAATTTCAGATAACTGGGTTGAACTAAATCAAGAAAATCAATTGGTGTCTAAATTAATCTAAGTATTTGTTGATATATACCAATGCTCTGCATGTTATGCACCATCGAATGCGTCAATCGATGTCTAATTATTGGTGCAAATTTTATTTAAATTTTTTTGACAGAAATTCAGTGTTCAACCTATCAAAACATAATTATTTGTTCAAAATTTTACCTTAAAATTTGTTTTTTTTTCTTCTTCTCGAAACCACCTTAATCTCGAAATCTAAAGAATCCTTAGAGCTAATAACCTAAATATAATCGATCATACATTACACAAAATAATCCTATACATTATTTGACATGTTAAAATCAAGTAATTAAATAGCTGCCTCATGCGTTATGCTCTTGAGCTAGTCCCCCATATCCACATTTCACGATAAAAGCGTGGATATTGGTATTTCTTTCCAACCCGTCAGCTTTATCCTTCTGTTGTGACTACAGTTGCCAGGTTAAAAAGATAATCGTGAGGACTGGGTTTTTTTCTCTCACAAACTTCGGTCCACGTTGCTAAATCTTTTCACAAAAATAACTGGGTCGATGAACTTTAGTGATTATAACTGAATATTCAACAAGATATCATAAGAATTACAACATGTCCTTTCAAATGAAAGTCTATATTGTCAAGTATATCATTGATCAGCTCGGTATGTTACTCTAATTTTTCATTTCTTGACATCACCTTACGTCAGAATATTTATTAAGTTGAATAATTCAACTTAAGTTTGAGTAAAATTTTTAATTGTGACAAAAAAATTAACAAAGTTTTTCTCGTGTGCTCAAATTGAAAACTTCTTAATTAACTAAGTACTTGTTGATAGTTATGATGCATCGATAAAATCATCATATCTACTAACAAAAAAATAATCATGTCGAAACTAAAATTTAAGTGAATTTATAATAAATTTATTATCAGATAAACAACTTAGGAGTCTCAAACACTCCATCGGTCAGAGACGTCTGAGATTCTAATTATATGTCCCAATTGCATCATATAAAATACAGGTACACAAACTATTCTTCATAAGCCAGAGGTCTATTGTGAAAAAAAAAATGGCAATTTCTTCCTTGCTCATTTTCCTGTTGTTCTTCCCTAGTGCTGTTCTTTGTGACCCACCACCGGCCTTCGAATCTGTCCCGCTGCCGCCTCCGGCTTTGGGCCCCGAGTCCTACGCCTTCGATTCGAACGGCCAAGGGCCGTACACCGGCGTCGCAGATGGTCGGATTCTTAAGTACGAAAACTCGGATGATGGATTCCGGGAATACGCTTTTATCTCTCCGAACAGGTCACTGCAAAATTTGCTCCCTTTTTAGGACACCAGAATCTTATTTTTGCATGGAATCACTTGGGTCCGAAGGAAAATAACAATACCATATAATCTTGTGTACCTTTTAAAAAATGTTTTTCCGTTTGTTGGTGTAAATATTTGAGTGTATATATAAATAAAATACGTCCATTTATCAAAAATTGGGAGTGCGAAAATAAGGGGGTGGAAAATGACGGTTTGGAATCGAGTGACAATTTTATAATTGTTTTGGATGGTTTAGGTATATATTTGGCACTTTGAATGATGATTCAATGAAAAACCGGTTAGAATTTAGGTCTACAAACTGTTCAATTGATTTTGGAACATATTAGAGGCTAAAGAATAATATGATATTCTCGTTAAACAATTTTCCTTAAGTTAACGACCTATATCTATTTTGCTAAAAAATTTGTGGACTCAAATGTCAAATGTGCTGGATCTTTTCAATTATTATGATGTTTTTGAAAAAAGTAATACGAATACTGCATGTACAGATTACATAATGTATGATGTCAAATTACAAATATATAAAAGTCATAATTATTGTAAATTGAAGTAGTAGCAGCTTTTCCCAGATTGTAACGTATGATTGACTAGGAACAAAACAAAGAGATGTCTAGCTTGTTTATTATAGGTAATCAACATTTTTATAAATCTTTGGACTGATATAAAAAATTTAATATGAAATTAAAATATGTTTGTTCATAATCATTTTTCTTGTATAACCACAAATTTGTCCACTAAAATAAAATACGAAAATTCTAATATAACCAAATTTTCTTATTCTCCTAACTCTATTGTTTCAGGTCCAAGGTATGTGATATTGGGTACATCGGCTCTTTTCTAGGTCCCCAATGTGGAAGGCCACTGGGTCTCGGCTTCAACAATTCCACCGGAGAGTTGTGGATCGCCGATGCTTACTTTGGCCTCGTGGTGGTACCACCAGGAGGAGGGGCCGCAACACAAATTGTGACCGGCGCCGATGGAGTACCCTTTCACCTATTAGACGGATTGGACATTGATCAACTAACCGGAGTTGTTTACATCGTAGATGCCAGTGCTAATTTCGGGTTAAGGTACTTCTTTCCATCAATTTACTTTTTTAACTATGTGTATCTAACCCAAGACGGTTAAGTTAGGAATTAGTTAATTTTTCATACTTATAAATTGTCATTCTATTTTTGCACAAAGTAACATGAATTTTTTAAAACATTCTCTCAAACAAGGTTTATTACAAAGATAATCTCGTTGTTATATTTTTTATTTCCTACTCAAAATTTTAAAATAATAAATTTGTAGATTTTTTTGTCTTTATAAATTTAAATCAGTTTTACACTAAACAATATGAGATTCTTAACAATATTTATTAGCACGATGTAAAAAATTAAAAGATATTTTATACCACCACATAAATTTTAAAATTATTTAAACCACTTTCTTGTTGAAAATCCTACATTGAAAATAGAACATGACTGAACTCACAACATAAGTCGAAAAATATTTTATTTACTATTTACCGTATTGTTTTAACTGAATATTAAGATTATAACGTATCGAACATACTCTATTATATACATACATTTAAAAATTTTGTTACATTGCAGTGGATTATTATTAGCAGTTGCGCTTAATGACGCATCAGGAAGATTGTTGGCCTACGACCCTCGAACAAAAACCCTAACAGTCTTAAAGCAAGGCCTTTCTGGCCCGGCCGGCGTGGCGGTTAGCGACGACGGATCATACGTTCTGTTCACCGAGTTCATAGGCAAGAGAGTTCAAAAATTCTGGCTCAAGGGTCCCAAAGCTAACACATCGGAAATCCTGGTTACTCTCGAAGGAAGGCCAGATAACATCAAGAGGACGGTAAATGGAGATTACTTGATGGCTGTGAATATTCAGACACTGTCTCTTTCAGTCAATGTTCCAATGGCTGTAAGAATTAATCCAAGTGGTAAGATATTATCGAGTGTTTCATTGTCGGAGCAATTGGGCATCACACTGATAAGTGAAGTTCAGGAGTATGGAGGGTACTACCTTGTTGGGTCGATGCTTATCAATTTTGTTGGTGTCTACAACAACACTTTGGTGTAGCAGGTCCTATCTATAATCGGCAATGCGACATGTTATTAATGTTCTGTATTTGTTTTTGTTAATCCTTGTTATATTATTTTTTACTATTTGTTATTCAAACATTCACACTAAAACGACTAATCTAAATTTAAGTCAAATTTGTGTTTGAAATATGGTAAAAAAATTCTAAAAATTGTAACGTCTCGACATATTATATTCACGTACCGATATGAACTTTTTTCCATGACGGAAGATTATGCAGCAAACGATTAAGCAAGTCAGATTAGCAGTATACTAAGCCTTGAGAAGAAGAAAAAAACTGCTCGATAGCATACGAGTGGCATTTCGGGTTTCTTCAAATGATCGAGACCGTAACCGAGGGATGTTGATATTCATCAGTCACGCAAGGGCTCGAACTTTCGTGTCGAAATGCGAGGACGTGAACAGAAATTAAGGATTCGGGACATATCAACTCAATACTTAATCTAAGTGTTAATTAGCATAAATATTTATATAACCTTTAACTGTTGGACTAAAATTTTTTGACGCATAAATATTGCCATATCGTTAATGAAAAAAATTTGATGAAGTTTTTTGTCTATGTAAATTCTGATAAGGACAATAGGTTAAAGATTGCGAGATTTTGAATTTTTTTGTATGTTATCATCAATAAGAATTTACTTCTCAAAATGGTAACTGCCCATAATAGATATTTGAGCACTACTAAACACTTCTCTTAATCAGTAATAAATTATTTAAATTTAATAGTTAGAGTGAAAATGTATAACTATTAAAAATTGTTCTCTAGTCTATTCTGTTTTCTGAACCCGATCTAATACTATTTTATACATTTTAGTATATTAAATGAGATGTCCAGACTTCAAAGAGTAAATTGATGTTGACCATTAGAAACTTAAAGGCTTAAACCCTAAATCAATAACCAAAACCCCTAAAAACAGAATTCCGACCCTCTACCAACTCTCTCTCTCTCTCATACTCCCCCTTCGGCTCCAGAGAGAGAGAGAGATGGGAAGCGACAGCGAGACGGAGAGATCTCACAAGAAGGAGAAGAAGAAGGCTGTCGCTTTGGCCCCCATAGCTAGGCCCCTCGCTGGGAAGAAGCTTTGCAAGAAAACCCTCAAGCTCGTACGGAAAGGTACTTGCTTTTTACCCAAAATCGAAAAAAGCACGAATCTTTCCTGTTGGTTTTTCATTTCAATAAATACCCAAGATTTATCGGGCCAGAGGAGCTCAAAGTTTAAATTTTTCCGTGTCCCGGGCAGTTGACGATGCTGTTTTGACGATACCATTTGTTGTTGTAGCTGCTGAGCGCAAGTGCTTGAAGAGGGGAGTCAAGGAGGTGGTTAAGAGCATTAGGAGAGGCAACAAAGGGTTAGTCTTTCCTCCCCGTCTTCACGAGATTTGTTTCGAAACTGCTAATGTGGGTTTTGTTGATAATTGGTCTAGGTTGTGTGTCATTGCGGGGAATATATCGCCTATAGATGTGATCACTCATGTTCCTATCTTGTGTGAAGATGAGGACATTCCTTACATTTATGTTCCCACGAAAGAAGTGAGTAGCTTCTGATATTTCACTTCATATCTTTGCTCATGTTGGGATGCCTCGCTGTACAATTTCGTTGACTCGTGGTTTGTGTTTTCCGATTGATGGATTTTCCAAGGGATTACTGCAATGCAATCAGTTCTCTGTGAGATATAGTTGACACATTTTCAGTGTTGGTTAAGTTGCCTTCCTCTATCGATGTATGAACAGCTTAAAGCTGGATAGAGGTTACCCTAGTGACAAGAATGCTATGTTTTTTCCAATCTAGTGGCCCAAAAAATGCACCAGACCATAATCTTGATCCCAATAAGTGTCTTCCCATGTTATATACAAAAGAAGGGATAGTTTCCTTTTTGTCGTATCTGATTATAGGATATGTTAACTTCGTAAGTTTGATGAACCATCTTCTAAATATCAGTGTTGGTACCACGGTTCTTGTAAATTTGGCTAGTTACACTTACAGAGTCAATTTGTAAAGAACTGAAACATGGACAAAAAGAGAACCTAGTGTGTCGGCATTTCCATTTTTGCGTCAATTTTGATCTTCGTTGCCTTTGATTTTCTTGACTTGTCAAAAGTCAAAACTGATCTCTTCTCTTGTCATCTCCCACTCCAGGACCTTGCAAGCGCAGGAGCTACCAAGAGGCCCACATGCTGTGTTTTGGTGTTAACCAAGCCCGCAAAGGGGGAATTGGCGCAGGAGGAACAAGAAAAGCTGAAGACGGATTTCGATCAAGTAGTATCTGAAGTAACCGAAGTCACGAAAGCGCTCTTCTAGCCGACAGAGGTCTCCTCACCTATTCTAGTTCGTAGTTGTTTGGTTTGAGCTTTTAATGATTTAAGCTCATGCTTCTCTATCGGAATGAAATATATTGTTGCCAACTCGTACCTCCATTTGAATACACATCAATATCCTGCATCATCTACGGCTGTGATTCGAGTATGAAAGTCATTTCTGAGAAGACAGGGACCGGAACAGAAAGACCGCCAAGCCACGGACTCCAATTGTCAAAACAAGAGGAACTGCTATTGATTCAATGACCTCTCGTTCCCCCGGTGTTAATGTAGGAGATTGCTCAGATTCTCTAGTTGATGCAGTCTGGTGCTATTCACTAAAATCTGTTAACAGAAGGCAAATTGTCGGTAAGAAAATGATGTTAAGGGACACCCAGATTCAAGTCCAAGTGCCTTGAGAACAATACAAACAAAATGCTTCTGCTTTAGCATCCACAACCAGGTCACCTTATGAAAAAGTACCTTTTTAAAAAAATAGGCGGAAAAAAGATAAAGGACAAAGCACCCAAAATCCTTCATACACATGTCAATACTCAATCCACAAATAGTAGATACTGCCACTCCCTACTTAACGCACACAAAAAAAATCGTGTAAAACATGTGGGATTAAATAAGTCGGGTCAATAAATAATTCAGTATTTCTCAGCATCGAACCAAAAGAGTCCTTTAGTTTCTTCCCTGGAAGAAAGAATCTTACAATTCCTGTCCTATTTCCAAATCTACTTTCACCCATATAGAGAGTTTAGAGAGAGAAAGCAGAGGAGAAGGAATGGTGGAGATAAAAGGGAGACCAGCTGACCTTGGTTACCATATGCCCGCAGAGTGGGAGCCTCACTCCCGGACATGGATGGGTTGGCCAGTAAGCTACTTAATTCTCTTCTTTCCCATTGGTTAGAACCCAAAAAGTTCATTACTTGATGCGTGTTTGGTCTCCTTCTTTAGCTAGAAATGCGAGGGATTCATCCCAAAGATTGAACTTTTTGGCACGTACGACAGAAAAGTTTGTTGGGTTGGGTTGTTGATTTGGGATGTTTGGGAATCTAGTCTGTTTGTTAGAACTTGGTAGGGATAGATTTGTGACTCTTTGGATTAATCTGTCTAGCAGGTACCTGTGACTCCACGACGAGTCGAACCCTGAGACTAGTAGCCAACTGGCAAATGCTTTGGCTCGTGAGAACACTTGTTTCGTAGTTTTCTTTTTTATGTTGGCTCCTAGAACTGTAAGAGATTGGTTTTCTGGGTTCTTCATTAGTGATGGCACCATGTCCTTGGATTTGCCTCCTTGATAGAGCTATAAAGCCGGTGTATTTATCGTGTTCGAATAATATGGTTTATTCATGCTCACTAGGTTTTTTAAGAGACCTGCAATTGATGCCAGATGGAACTATTGGTACCTTTGTTTTTCTTCCTTGTGTTCTGAGTCTTTGTTTTTCTACCATTCTGAAGGGTTCGGTTTGTGCTTTCTGTCTGAGTGGTGGGCTAAATCAATTCTTACTGGAAATTTTTGTTTGATTGCAGGAGCGTCCAGATAACTGGCGCAATAATGCAGTTCCTGGACAGCAAGCATTTTGCAGGGTGGCAAGTGCAATTTCAAAATATGAGCCTGTAACTGTCTGTGCAAGTGCAGCTCAGGTGATTCTGGCTTATGGGTACACCAACGCTTAATGTAGTTATGGTATTGATTATGTTTCGACTCAATCGTAAAAGCTGTAATTTGTTATTTTTCTAGTGGGAAAATGCCCGAAGTCAGCTCCCAGAACACATCCAAGTTGTTGAGATGAGTATGAATGATTCTTGGTTCCGTGACACTGGGCCGACTGTGAGTGCTCGCCAAAATTTCATATTTTTCTTCGTTTTGCTTCTACATTGACTCTCATACGATTATTACTTTGTTCATCCTTATAGTTTGTTGTGAAACGAAGCATGTCCAATTCAGGAAATAAGGAGGTAAAGGTTGCAGGAATTGATTGGAATTTCAACAGTTACGGAGGTACGTTCTTTTCCAATATTCCATTGTCAATCAATGGAAATTCCACGAAAATACTGTTAACTTTCGTGGTCCAAAGGCATTGGAACTTAGCATCATCTACTGCTCGGATACGTTTCTTACGCGTACTTCAATGTCTAACCTTGTAGGCATCGATGACGGCTGTTACGACGATTGGAGTCTTGATCTTCTGATAGCCAGGAAGGTCAGAAGTAATAAAATATACTTTGCAGATGGTTCCCTTTACCCTCAGGAATTTTATATTTGTTTGCTTGACCCACATTAGATTCTTGAAGTCGAGAAGCTTCCAAGATTTTACAACCCTATAATTCTTGAAGGTGGAAGCATCCATGTTGATGGAGAAGGTGATCTTTTTCCTGTTTATAATTGGAAACAGCCAGTCGTTTCTACTTTATAGACAGAAAACTGACCTGCATTCTAACATTTCATAACCGTTGGTATGCCTCTGCAGGGACATGCTTGACCACCGAAGAATGCCTTTTAAACAAGAACAGAAATCCACACTTGACTAAAGAACAAATAGAAGATGAACTTAAGGGGTACTTGGGAGTTCAGAAAGTTATTTGGTTGCCTTATGGGTTATACGGTAATTATTGCTAGTGTCTGCGGAGTCCTGTTCTTCGCTTTATTGGGATGCTCTTACTTCAGTAGGACACTAAGTTGCTTGCTTAATTTATGCCAGCTGATGATGATACAAATGGCCACATCGATAATATGTGCTGCTTTGTGAGGCCCGGAGTTGTGTTGTTGGCCTGGACAGACGATCAGAATGACCCTCAGTTTGACCGTTCAATGAAAGCCTTTTCCATTCTATCCAAGGAAAGTGATGCAAACGGAAGAAAGTTTGAGATAATCAAACTTCATGTACCCGGAC
This sequence comes from Hypericum perforatum, assembly GCA_012979155.1. Lineage (NCBI taxonomy): Eukaryota > Viridiplantae > Streptophyta > Magnoliopsida > Malpighiales > Hypericaceae > Hypericum > Hypericum perforatum. The sequence goes on from SOPF01017334.1 coordinate 32,484, forward strand.
CACTTTATATGACAGAGGAAGAAGCTGCTGGAATCATTAATGTAAGGGAATTTTCAGCCTGCATTTTGCTCTATTTGGTGGATTTAGGATTTATAACTAGTTGCATATATGTAAATGTCGTGATTAAAATGGTTAACCGCAGGATGGAGAAGCTAAGCCAAGACCGGCAAATTCGAGGTTGGCTGTTTCGTACATAAACTTCTACATCGCTAACGGTGCGATCGTTGCTTCACGGTTTGGGGACAAGAAATGGGATGATGAAGCTGTTCGTGTACTTTCTCTAGCATTTCCTGACCGTGAAGTAAGAATCTATTTCTTGCTTGACAGAAGATCATTTATATTTTGCCCTGCCACAATTTGCAGGAACAAAGTTCAATAATTTCCGTTTTTTTTTCTCGTTGCTCAGGGTACATTATTTGTTATCTGTTACACTTTACGAAAGCATGTTGTTTGTTACATTGCATCAATCGATTTGCTGATAGCAAGTTTTCGACTTGGTTGCATCAGGTGGTGAGCGTTGAAGGTGCAAGAGAGATTGCTCTTGGAGGTGGAAACATACACTGCATCACTCAACAACAACCTGCTGCTTCGTTCTAGTTTGGGTTGGTTTAGCTAAAACCACATTGACTTTCCCTTCCTTAAGGCTTCACTATGGTTTTTACGGACCAGCCGCCCCGCAGAGGCGAACTTCCTACTCCGGTTCTCACCTCAGGTTCTGATCCGATCATCCGATGACTGACCGGCTTTGCAAAACTGATAACCCGCACCAGACATCTTGGTGTTTTTTTTTTTGGTGAAACCAGACATCGTGTTCGTGGACTAAGTTTGGTACATTTTTAAAGATGCAAACGGTTCATAAGGTTGTGTATTTCTTATGCAAGGATCAATTTGGATACCATGAAGTATATAGATCGATACTGAAAAACTGTGAGGGTTGTGGGCTTCTGTCAAACAACCACCCCGTTGATATGGGCTTAACTTCGAGACCTCTGTGTATTGGGCCGGCCCAGTAAGAGCTCCCAACTTTTTCTTCCTGAGGTCCATATGAGTTCCAGAAAATTAATAACTGTCGAATTATTGTTCGAAAAATTCAAATGGGATATCATTTACATTGATCTTATATAGTAAAGTTATTATATATGATTGATAACTATACCTTTTACTTAATTCTTTCTCTTAGCTTTTCCAAAAAAAAATAAAAATACGTACAATGTCAATCGCTCTACTAGCCAACCAAATATTCGAATAAATAACAGATTTGAGCCATAGAAAATGCTTTTAATTAGTAAATAAACATTATAAATATATGCATCTCCAGCCACTAATATTCAATTAATAAACTTTTCATTTATTATTTAAAACTCACTAGACCAACTAATAAGTGAGGGGTGAAAAATAACATCAAACAAATATTTAATAGGGCAAATTACTCCTTAGTCCTTGATCTTAATCGAATTCTCCTATCAGGTCTTTTTTTTTCATAAATGATTTAGCCGTCCCTCTATTTTGAAAAAAATATTGGTCTCGGGTTCTTGGTTGACTTTCGTTCCTATTTTTTCATTTTTTGTCATATGAAATGACTATTTTACCCTTCACAAAAAGACAAAAATAAGATAAAATTCGTCATATTGTGAAGGGTAAAATAGTCATTTCATATGACAAAAATTTAAAAAAAAACAAATTTGGTCAATTGAAACCCTAGACAAATATTTTTAAATTTTAGAACTAGAGGATAATTTGCCCTATTTAATATTTTTGGATATTGGATACAATTGGTTGTAGAAATATTAATTTCCGGTTCGACGGGTGGGGGAGGAGGACGAGAAGAAAAGAAACCCCCGAGTATTTAATGTAATTTAATATAATTAATAGCTATTATACGAGGAGGAGGACGAACCCTTTAGAGAGAGAGAGAGGAGAGAGAGGGGAGGAGGATGGGGTGCACGTTCTCGGGGTTGAACTCGCTGTACGACGTCGTAAACGGGGGAGGTGACGTGTGGATCAACGAGAACAGGTTCAGGATCTTGAGGCAGCTCGGCGAAGGCGGTTTCGCCTTCGTCTTCCTCGTCAAGGAAGTCCTCCCCGACTCTTCCTCCGACTCCGGCCTCGCCGCCAAAGTCAAGGACAAGTCTCACCTCTCCGGTCAACCTCTCCTCTCCTCTCTCTCTCTCTCTCTCTCTCATTGCGCGCTTTTATATGATTTATGTTTTTTCAGCTAGATCTCGGCTTTTTTTAGGGGAAATTGGTGTCGGTAGCGGTTGTGAATTTTTTTTATAACGTTTTTGGTTTTTTTTTTTGTGTGTGTGTGTGTTGTGTTTAGATGATGGAACCTACGCGATGAAGAAGGTTCTCATACAGAATAGCGAGCAGTTGGACCTGGTTCGCGAGGAGATTCGTGTTTCTTCGCTGTTTAACCATCGCAATCTGCTTCCGCTCATTGATCACGCTATCATCGCGGTTAAGGTAGTTTCTTGTACTTTGTTTGGGTTGAATTGAAGTTCTTGAATCTCGGTAATTGGGAGTCGTGTTAGTGATGTTATTTCTCATAATCACTCGGAAAGTTTTGCTCAGTCATCAATAGTGAAGTCTGCCAAAGGATTTGTAGCCTAACGGCACAATGCATCGTTAAAATCTTCGAGGTTCAGGGTTCACGCACTGGCAAGATGTTTGTGTAAAAATTTACCTTTCAAAAAAATAGTGGTCTGTGTGCAATTGACTAACAGAGTGCTATCAACAGCCACTAAAACCCTTAATTCTCGCAGTTGAGTCCGGGATCAAGTGGCAAGTGAGAAAGCACTCCTATCACTTTTGTAGCATAAGGATGCATCTATTCCTAAGAACATTGCAGACATTACAATCTGTTCGTATTTGCAGCTAAAGAATAGGAAATAAAGATATTCATGAATGGCAACAAAAAATTTGCTGTAGTGCCATTGTTGTCTGTTGATATTTTTGGTCACTGAATTGTGTTTTCTATGCCGATCCCAATTTCTTTCATTTTTTGGCTGATATACGATCATGTGTATGCATATTTTCTCGTGGTTTCGTTTATTGCTTTATGTACTTCCATGGAATTAATTGCATGTAACATATTTTGTTTTGTTATCTAGGCTAGTCAAGAAGGATCTTGGAATCATGAAGCCTATTTGTTATTTCCGGTTCATTTGGATGGAACGTTATTGGATAATTCCAAGGCTATGAAAGCTAAAAAGGAGTTCTTGTCTACCTCTGACGTTCTTCAAATATTTCGCCAGGTATTTAAGATCTATTCTTTTTGTGTGATTTTTCATTTCTTTTTGTTTTGTGGAATGGTGAAGAACCTTGGAACCTTCTCCGGGTCATCAAATAACAATCAAGCATGACAAAATGCGTCATTCGATAACCAAAATGCACTTGACGTGTTGTATGTCATGTCGGGTATCCAGGAACTGTACTTTGAAGTGAAGCATTGTTACTTTATAAAATATCAGGAATGGACTCAGTTTCTTTTCAAAATGTTCAGGGTCAGGATCCAAGTATCACTTTCTCATCGATGATGACAATCTTAAGATATATAATGAATTATTTTCTCATGCCCCACATTCAACCTTGTATCGCATGCTAAATTGCCTCTTTTCCGTAAATAGTACTAATGCGTTCATGATACCTTCTTGCATTGTCCTGTATTTTAATAACATCTGCATTTATGTGCTGACATTTTTTTACTGAAAAGTACAAGTTATACAGCTTTGTGCAGGACTGAAGCATATGCACAGTCTTGATCCTCCCTATGCACACAATGATGTCAAACCTGGTAACGTTCTCCTAACACATAGGAAAGGGCAATCCCCACTTGCAATAATGATGGATTTTGGAAGTGCGCGGCCTGCACGGAGGCAAATTCGGTCTCGCTCAGAGGCACTACAGCTACAGGTTCTTCTTCTACTCTCATTTTTGGGTGTTTTTGTTAGCTTTTGTGGGGAATCCGTGTTCTTGATATCTTCTGGACCTTCACCATTCACTGCTTGAAATTCCTTCAAATTGCATGCTACTCAGTGATAGAATCCTCCTACAAATGGCTGCCAGAGCTCTTTTTGCTGGACTGGGCTGTAGTCAACCTTAGCTAATACTGACTTTTATTCAGGAATGGGCTTCTGAGCATTGTTCAGCGCCTTTTAGAGCACCTGAGTTCTGGGATTGCCCGAGCCACGCAGACATTGATGAGAGGACTGATATCTGGTCATTAGGATGCACTCTTTACGCAATCATGTGAGTATTAACCTTGTCTTCCTACTCTCATGCTCAAGGTTATTCCGGAACAATATTTTCTGGTTCCTGATCATCTACCGATTATCTTCTCTGTCAAGTATATGACTAGACAAAATCACATAGAAACCAGACTTGATTCACCTTTTTTGTTTGGTTTAGGGGTCAGTCCAGCATTTATGTGTTTACGTCTGGTTTTTTATGTAGTCGCGTGCCTTCTCTGAAAGGGTGGTCGGAGCTTTTATCTCGTTTCAATTGCAATTACTTTGTGGCCATTGCAGTGGAGGCAACATTCGGATTCTCCATTTCTCGTTTCCCATAGATGTTAACCATAAGATACGTTTGTTCCTTTTTTTTTCCTGATGACATAATGCTGATTCCTCTAGGTACGGGGTATCCCCTTTTGAATATGCCCTGGGAGAATCTGGAGGCAGCCTACAACTGGCAATCGTAAACGCACAGATAAAATGGCCTGCCGGACCAAATCCTCCATACCCAGAAGCCCTCCACCAGTTCGTGACGTGGATGCTGCAACCCCAGGCAGCAGTCCGCCCTCGTATCGATGATATCATAATTCACGTCGACAAGCTGATCGCCAAGCACTCTCAGTAAGCTCACGTATGCCCAAAACCGTGAGGCATTCATGTATACCTTGTTACAAATAGTTGAGGAGAAGATTGCGTTTTTTATGAAGGTTGTGCAGGTGGTATGTTAGTGTATTGGTTCAAAAGTTTGTTATGCTTTTTTGTAACCATAATTTCATTAAAAAGCTCAGGTGTCCATCAAATGTTCTTCCATTGGTAGTGAACTGATAAATAATGTGACGGATGATTTTATATATGTTGACGTCTCTTGAATGCTGTTTGGCATGGGATTTTTTCAATACCCGACAGTTTCAAATTCTTGGAAAGCATATAGAATTCTCATTTAAGTGGTGGTTTGAGCTTCTTTTAATTAAATGTTTTAAGTTGGAACATTGTGAATTTGGTAGACTACTGGAGGGTTCCCGTTTAGTACAATCGTAATCAACTTATAGATTAGTCATAATTTATGGACATGCAACAGATATTAAAAAAAATATAAAGTATCGAATGATGCCGGACTTAATGTGATTGGTCCGAGGAACTAAGTGGTCTTGAAAACTCCATTGAGGCGTGATCTAGTCATAAGAAAGACTTACTAATTTTGTCATGCAATTCATCAATCAATAGATTTCAGCTGGACAACAAGAACAAGTGTAGCTATATGCTGCATAATTTTCCAAATAAGGATTTAAACAATGCTACGTTTTTAAAGTTCTGAACTCGAAACCTAGCTGAACTAGAACAGTCGTTCTATAAAAAAGCAAAATATTATTCGACTAATTTATTCTCTCATCAAAGGGAAAATATTATAGTGATTTTAAAAACACCAAGAATGAATTTGGTTATGAAAAATTGCCATGATCCTAGCTCGTGTTGCTTGATGGGCATCCTACGCTTTGCTCATTCCTAGGGCCCAGAACAGCCCAGCGTATGCGAGCCCAAAAGGATTGCTCCATGACACGCCCAGCCCAACAGAACCCAAGCCTTGTTTCATACGTAACCCAAGCCTTTTATTCGATCTCTTCTCTAGTATTTAGAGTCCCGATTGCTTTTATTTTAGGAATTGATTTTCTAATGGTATATGTTTAGATTCATAAAATTCAAATCCATAATCTTGTTTAACTGAATTCAATTTTTTTATTATTCGTAACAACTCACATTCAATAATTTCGAGCTTATCAAAAACATATAATAGAATATTGAATATTCCAAGTTTTTTCCTTTTCTTTTTCATAATACTTTATTTATTATCTACTTCGTGGATTAATTTATGTTCGAATAAGTTAAAGCCCAAAAAAGGAACACGACTTTCCCTTCCATTCGAATAGAGCAATGCCCATTTAAACTTCAAAAAGTAACTAAAAGATGAGCTCCAATGATATATACCCGTGGGCTTTTCAATCTCTGTACAATTATTACGAACCCTAATTGTAACATGCACGGCGCACCCAACACCTTTTAACTCTCTGCCATTAAAAAATTGCACACACGAACGAGGTGGAAGTAGAAAAGCAATGGGAACCCAAATATTCTCCGGCCAAGAAAATGTTGTCCCATGTGCAATTACAATAAACCATATCTTCATAAGATATGTCTCACGTGGGGGCTAAAAGCAACAGAAATTATAGAAA
>SOPF01017347.1:0-16958 GCA_012979155.1 Hypericum perforatum
AAATTAATTTAATGCTAGTTAGTAGTTGACGGGGTTACACTAGTCTGGATACTTTTATCGTTATTGCTTTCTATATGGTAGGGTATGTCCTTCATCGTATTGTGCAGTGTATTTAATGGTGCTATTTTTCTCTTTCCGGTTTTTTCCTGTAGCGACAGATTTTTCTGGAGAGTTTTTTAAACGAGGCCAACGGCTGCAACCTTGTACTCGTACAAGGGGAAGGATAGACTATGAAGTTACGATTGGTTTGATTAGGGGTTTACATGTTTTTGTTTACGGTTGTACCTTACCCCTCTATGAATGAAATCCATTCTTTTCGGAAAAAAACCTATTTTTATATCAACACTAGCTTTCAAAATGATCCCATAAATTCATTTTAGGGTAAGTTGTCTTCCCGTCCCTCTTCTTTGCTTAAATTACTATTTTTGTCCCTACTGTTTCAAAAATGATGATTTCGTCCTCCAGATTTGATTTAATAGCACTCTAAGGTACCTGGTGCTGAATCAGAAAAAAACTTCGGCGACAAGGGGCATGAAATGACCAAATTGCCCCTCCTTCTTCTTCCACTCATCTTCCTTCTCTAACCTCTCTTCCTCCTTCTCTAACCTCCCCGTACCGATGAGTCTGAGCTCCAAAAGGTAGTGGAGAATGCGTGTGTCCTCCTCGGGGAGTTCGATACGAGCGTGGTGGAGTACACCAGCTATGCGGAGACCAAGTCCATCCCCGGGCATTATGTTATCTACTGGGAGCTTCTCGTGAAGGACCCCAACAATGCGCCGACGGACGAGGACTAGACAGGTGCTGTCTGGAGATGGAAGAGGTGATGAACTCGGTGTACAGGCAGGGTCGTGTGGAGAAAACTCCATCAGGATGTTCGAAGAGCTCATGGATTACGCCATCTCGAGGGGGCATCGATCAACCAGTACAAGGACCCAAGGTGCGTGAGCTTCACCCCGATCATGGAGCTGCTGGATTCTAGGGTCATTTCCAAGCATTTCAGCCCTTCCAAGCCACACTGGACACCCGAACGATGCCATTGAAATGGACCACACCCCAAAAAGAAAGGGAAAGAGAGGTTAGAGAAAGAAGATGAGTGGAGGGGCAATTTGGTCATTTCAGGCCCCTGGTCACCGGAGTTTTTTTCCGATTCCGGCACCAGGAACCTTAGAGTGCTATTAAATCAAATATGGAGGACGAAATCATCATTTTTGAAACAGTAGGGATGAAAATAGTAATTTAAGCAAAGGAGAGGGACGGGAAGGTAATTTATCCTTCATTTTATCATAACTAAAACAACGTATTTTATTCTCAAAAACGATAAGGGGACCAATCCAGTCCCAATTTTTTAAGCTCAACTCCAACGTTATCGATATCAAAATTTCTATCCAAGTCGTTTACCATAATCTTCTAATCTTTAATATATAATATATGTATATACACACACATATATTATCTCTGAAAATGGAAAATGACAATCTCTCTCTCTCCCATTATATATATAAACAAAGATCACGGGAAAACAAAATTTCTCTCTCCTACGAAGCAGATTCAGTGCACAAAAGGAGGCGAAGAAGAAGAATACAATCAGAGTAATTGGAGAAATGCTTCGAATTTCCCTTCAACGAGGTAATAAGATCACAAAAATTAAATTTTTATCTAATTTTGAACGCTTTGGGATTAATTTGACTAATTTTGTAGTGAGAAACTTGAAGGCTTCAAGGCCTGAAATCTTTGCTATGGGAAGTAGTTACCGCTTCTCCACCGCCACCGACCCTTCTTCCGGCCACCGCTCGCCGCCGGTATGCATGTTCTTTTTCATTTTTGTGACATTTGGATTGGTTTTTTAAGATAAAAGAGGAACTGGGTAGTGGCCATTTCTCGTAAAGTACATTTCTTGGGAGTGTTTGGTAGTTGGTGAACTTGAAAGTTGGCATCTTGACGTGTCTTTTTCTTAATACTGAGGGAAACAAAAGTTATGCTCATTTTTGGAAGATGAAAGGACTTGACTTGAGTGGGGATTTTGTTTAGTTGTGGTCAAGTTGATTGATTGTTGTGTTTGTGTCCGCTGCATGTTGGTCTCTTCAGAAAGTGCCCAATTTGATTGGTGGGAGGTTCATTGACTCGGATTCATCTTCTACCATTGATGTTATAAATCCGGTGAGTTGTAGTACAGTCGTTCTCTTTGGTTTTTGGGTATTTTTCGCTTGTTGGGATTTGAATGGAGACGGATTCGTTTGAATATAGGCGACGCAAGAGGTTGTTTCCCGAGTTCCTTTGACAACAAACTATGAGTTCAAAGCTGCGGTATCTGCTGCCAAGCATGCTTTTCCGTCATGGCGGAACACCCCTGTCACAACACGCCAGCGTATTATGTTGAAGCTTCAAGAGCTTATTCGTAGGGACACTGTAAGCTGATGGTTATTGATTTTGCTTATGTCTGTTCTTCTGTTTAATGGGATTCCTGAGCGGGATAACTGCTTCTGTGCCATCTTAGGATAAACTTGCAATGAGTATCACTACGGAGCAAGGGAAGACTTTGAAGGATGCTCAAGGAGATGTCTTTCGCGGGTTAGGTAGTCTATAATCCATGATGCGTTGTTGTATAAGTAAATTTTGATGTGGTGTAGTTGGTGTACAGTAACGTTTCTGCACTTTTTGGCTTCATTTGTAGAGGTGGTGGAACATGTTTGTGGCATGGCAAGCCTACAGATGGGGGAGTATGCGTCAAATGTTGCCAGCGGAATTGATACCTACAGCATTAGAGAACCGCTTGGAGTTTGTGCCGGAATTTGCCCTTTCAACTTCCCTGCAATGATTCCCTTATGGGTATATCTCCTTATAAAATCTTTGATCTGGTTGTTATTCCTTCTTGTCACTCTTTACTTTCTCTTTTCAAAATCTATTCCCAAACAGAAGTTCCTACATATTCTATTAATATAATTTGGGAGGGAATTATTCTTGTCATATGCCATTGTACCTTGGCTAATGTCATGTTAAGGTGCCAAAGTAATTACATTTTTCCAAGCTCAATTGTAAGAGTAATCGGCGTCACCTGGAGTACGTGATATGAAGGACCTCCCAATTGTAACTCGCCTTTGCCTCCTCTCTTAACATATATTCTATATGTTTTTTACTGCAGATGTTTCCAGTGGCAGTAACAAGCGGTAATACATTCATCTTAAAGCCCTCGGAGAAGGATCCAGGTCTGTGTGAAACTAGTTGATACAATGGAGCAATTTGGGTTCTTTGCTTTCTCTTTGGCATGTATCGGCTTGTCATGCTTAGTTGCTTACTACATATATTACAAACGCATGTTACCGAGTTTTTCTTTTTCTCTTGCTTTTCTTTGATGCCTTTGCGCCACAGAAACTTGGGTTTGTACTTGTTGTACGTGAATAAAATTTAGAGATGCTTTGAGCACTTGTGATATAAGAATGTGATTTCTGTGGATGTCCTCACTCTCGGTCAGCTACATCTCTTATGTGCTAGTTTACTTCTCCTCGCATGGAGAAAAGAAACAGTCATTTTTCTTTTGTCAATTGCGACTTTGTCGTTTCCCCATTTTTCATAAACTTTTGCTTTAATTGATCCTGACTAGTTGTCTCCATGATGGTTGACCAGGGGCTTCTATACTGCTTGCGGAGTTGGCTATGGAGGCAGGGCTGCCTGATGGGGTCTTAAATATTGTTCATGGATCACATGTGAGTTTACCCAACAAGAAATCTCTCGTTTATTTTAAGGTCAAATGGCCGACTGTTCTGATCTCATTCCGGTAGATGACTCGCAACGACAAGCTGTTTGAGTGCACAAATTATCCTGCAGGGCATTGTTTACTCACGTTGTTTTCATGATAAGCTTGAAATGAGGATTCCAACCATACAAGCTGCTGTACCTTATTCTTTTTGTAATAAATGATGATTGTATAAAACATTCAAGCATTTCTTGTGTGTTTCAGGATGTTGTCAATGCTATTTGTGATGATGAAGATATAAGAGCCATATCATTTGTTGGCTCTAATGTTGTAAGTTATTTCATTGTCTTGTTATCTTCGTCATCCATGATCAACCTGAAAATGCATATACATTGGAAAGATTTGGCCTACATTGTTCTAGAAGTTTCAGTTATGGCTGTACACTAGGATCTTATTTATTACATATTCTTGTGCAATATTTGATTAAATGGCTCAACCAAGAGCCATCTTTCTCTTCTTACAATGGCATCTGATATATCTTAGGCTTTAGCATCTCTTCTTGCTTTATGTTTTCATTGTCACATTGGAAGGCTGGAATGCATATCTATGGAAGAGCATCAGCCAAAGGGAAGCGCGTGCAGGTTTGCGAACTTCATTTCCTCGGTCACACCTTATACGTAGTTTTTCAGCAGCGAAGAGTTTTTACCGGAACATTTCTGACAATGTTGCTGATGTTCTTTGCGCAGTCCAACATGGGAGCCAAAAATCATGCAATAGTCATGCCTGATGCTAATGTAGATGCTACATTAAATGCCTTGGTTGCCGCTGGTTTCGGTGCTGCTGGGCAAAGGTGCATGGCACTGAGCACAGTCGTTTTTGTTGGAGACTCACAATCATGGTATTTTTTACTGTTGACCTCTTTTTGTAGTCTTTTCTCTCTCTCTCTCTCTCTCTCAAGTATATCCTTTATACGTGAAAGGGTTATTGACCATATGTGCCACCTGAAATGTCTTATTTTGTTTGCAAGATCATTTCTTTATTTTAGAAAGCTAAGTCATCCTGAATGATCAAGTATGTAACCATGTAAATATTCAGGAGAGGCCACAAGATACTATGCTTCATTGGTGATCACCAGCCTACATTCAACAATGCCAAAGTTTATCCTGGATAGATTATAGTTGAAGTTGAGCAAGTGCAAGATGATCCACATGCTATTTGTATTTTTATCTCTAGTCTATTAAACAATCTTTCTTGCGTCATTTCCCGGTTTTTTGCAGATCTTTGTTAAAGTTTGAAGGATCATTTGTTTCTGTTAAGAGTTGCTGAAACTTGTGCATTATGGATATTAATTATGGTGCTCAAGTGGTGATGTGTTAACCTGACTAAGAATAAGCTAATCAATGTCACCACCCATGTTCTCATCAAGGGAACGTTTGTTAATGCTTAGGAGTGAATTAAGCCAAGTTTTAGACCTGGCTTTGTCTTAATGACTCAACAGTTGGGTACCATTCTCCTGCTTTTTGTCCTTAACTATGTTTCTTATGATGCATATCTTATACAACCTATATTATTTTTTTCTGTTTGCAATTCTGTGTGTAGCGTTTCGTTATTGTTGATGCCTACTTGTTTTTCCATAGAAACTAAGACGCTCCCATGATATGACAAAACTGGGATCCTCTTGCATAATAGGTATCTTCTCGATCTTTCACAGGGCGAATAAACTTGCCGAACGTGCAAAAGCTTTAAAAGTAAGTGCTGGGACAGAACCTGATGCTGACCTTGGTCCAGTCATCAGTAAACAGGTACTGGAACGATTATGAATATCTGTTATGATCATTAACTATCAATAATTTAACCTTCATATTTATGGGAATTGTGAACCTTCAACAAATTAGCATCTTTAGTTGCTTATTGTTGTGTGACTTCCTTTGTTTGTACAGTGCTTCTTTTTTCTTTGGCGCAGGACATTTTATTTTGGTATAGTTCTAAATCTTGTGTATGTCCACAGGCCAAGGAAAGAATACACGGATTAATTCAGAATGGTGTTGATAGTGGTGCCAAACTTCTGCTTGATGGAAGGAACATCAAGGTAATTCTATTTGACTGCTCTTTACTTCTTCATTGTAGGAGCTAGGTGCATGAATGAAATAAGAAACCAAAGCTGTTCATAAAATATTGCGAGTCATTGTTAAGGAAAAAATTTCCTGATTTGGACCGTCGTATTGTTGGTGATGGGTACTGTGTTTCATACCAATAATTGTTTTGTGGCAAAAGGTTCCTGAATTAGTATGGCAAAATTTGATGCAACCATCTTTTCCAGGCGTTAAGCAGGAACAGTTAGCCGCAGTATGTTTTATCTTCTCATGAGTGAAAGAAGATGCATGATAGTTTCCATTTTCTGCTCAGGTTATTAGAGGCTTAAGTTCTTACTATATAAACTAGTTTTCATACCAAAATTGTTCGTTGTGATACAAGGTTCCTGGCTACGAGCACGGCAATTTTGTTGGTCCGACCCTACTGTCTGGTGTTACAGCTGATATGGAGTGCTACAAGGTACCCTGCATATGACAACATGTTTTTTAGGCTTTAGAAGTGAAACTTTGATAAATTTTAGAATGACGGGAAGAATTCCTTGAAACACTTATGACTTTTCCCCTGGCCTTCACAGGAGGAAATCTTTGGACCTGTTCTACTCTGCATGGAGGTATTTTTTAGTTTCACTTTCGTTTGCTCTGCCAATGATCTACTCTGGAGATAACTCTCAAACATTCTAAATAATTTTGTTTCGTAGGCTGACAGCTTCGAAGAAGCCATTAACATTGTCAACAGAAACAAGTACCTCCTCAACCTTTACTGTTCCATTTTTCTGAAGTAGCTTCTTTACATAATTATCTCATTTGCTTTGGGAAATCTGTTCTAGATATGGTAACGGAGCTTCGATATTCACCACATCGGGTGCAGCTGCAAGAAAGTTCCAGACTGAGATAGAGGCTGGCCAGGTAATGTATCAATTCCAGCAGTAATGCACATAGAAATGGATATCAAAATATTGTAGAAATGGGTAATAATTTGGTGGCATAATTTTTTCAATCCAGGTTGGCATCAATGTCCCGATTCCCGTCCCTCTGCCGTTCTTTTCATTTACCGGCTCCAAGGCGTCTTTTGCTGGGGATCTTAACTTTTATGGTGAAGTTGGCTTTCCTTTTTTTCTTGAAATCTCTTTGCATCAGCCAACCAAACAATTAACAATTTGAAGATGATGCAAAATGAAAGTAACAGAAAGAATATTCGGAAATTGCAGGTAAGGCTGGAGTAAACTTTTACACCCAGATCAAGACAATAACTCAGCAATGGAAGGATTTGCCTGGCGGCAGCGGAGTTTCCTTGGCAATGCCAACTTCGAAGCTATAGTTGGCTATATCATTTTCGCTGTAATCATCATGTGAAATGGCTCTAGAGCCCGACAGGTCAACAAATAAGCCAGTTTATGAAATAATATAGTTTGTCTGACTTTAAAAACGGCTTCTTTGATCTTGTTGTTGGATTGTCATTCCTAGAATTTGAGCTCACCACTCGGTAATTTTCCAGCGGGACGGATTGCCTGGCATGAGAGATAAGGATTTGTCTGAATAGCCAAGGTGACTGCCCATAACCCACATGGAGCTCCAATATGGCATCAACATAGGAAAGATACTAGAGCTCCAATGTGGAGTAGGCAAGTCATCCTTGGCTAACAAACAACAACCTTATCTCCATGTTAGGCCTCCGTCCTTCCGTTCTAACGTGCAGGTGCAACGGAGGAACACGAGACGGGCAGTCGCAGGAAAAGAGAGGAAGAAGGCCTGGCATGAAATACAGAGCTTCTGAGGCTAGCCATGGTGACTGCCCGGGTACCCAAAGAGGGATTCTAATGCAGATTCCCATCTTATAAGCACAGGCAAGTCATCCTTGGCTACCTTAAAAGGCTCTTGTGTTCATGTCAGGCCTCCTCTCTATCTGTAAGAACTTGCTATACTTGTTTGTGAATCCTTGGCTCCAACCTCTCTCGTATTTATAGCTAGTCGATGCACGTCGCGGCGAGGCTTCGGTGTTACTCCATTGACATTACCGCTTCGCCTTTTAGAGTTGGTACCAGACGAATATATTCGTTCTGATATAGAAGATTAATGAGAGTTACAAAAATTGTGGACAACGTAATGTCCTCATATTGCCAAAATTGGTCGGTGCTCAAGACGGAGACGTTACTTTTTTTTCATCAATCGTGCACGGGTCATAGGCAATGTTTTTAAAAGCTGATCGATTTTTCAGATTCTTGGCTAGTTTGTTTTTTATACATAATTTTTTTAAGATGCATTAGAACATCCACAGCCGTGAACCCGTCTCAACTTTTCTCGTTAGCTTGTGAATCCTAACCTTGATTTTCTCTCATAACAGAGAATTTGCTACAGTAATTCCATATCAACTTCACGATAGTTCTGATTTTTTTTAAATACAATTATTATATGAAACTTGGGAATGATTTTGAACGAGTTTAAAAACGTTAAAATTAATAGCGATTTAACTAAAATAAGAATTTTTAAAAAAGAGAAAATTATTTATTAATAATCTCAATTACAAATACTTAGAACTGTAAATTACATAGTCAACTGCAAAATTAAAGAAATATAACATTTCCCATTGGCTAGCAGTTGCATGGGAAGTTGCTAAGCTCATAACCTTTATTTTGATTTCGTGTGGTTGATACCACTTGGTTGGAGGCGTGTTGGAACTAGATAGCACCGGTGAAATATGAAAAAGAGTTTCTAACAAAATATTAATATTTTTAAAAATCAAATTCGTGACATCTTAATTAAATTAGAATAATTGGTTCACTTTGTCTTCATTTAATTGACCATGGAGAAATCTTTTGGATTAACCAAGTGGCTGACCTTTTCTTCCAAGTGCTCGAAAGAAGATGCGGTTGACATTCGAAACATGGGACGAGGCACAAAATCTGGTAAGAAAGCATCTGGTTTCAGGCTAAAGATGGATAATATGACTTATATTTTTCCTCTTCGTCGATATAAAAAATGCATAAATGGAGTCTAAATAGAATACGGCGCAAATACTGAAGACTGATGTGATAGAATATTGTTGCGAAAATTCAGGGACAATATTAGAAATTTCATTGAGGACGACCTTTGTAAGTTTTTTTGAGCTATTAAAATTTATAAAAACCTTCTAGACTTAGGTTTTATTTAATTTGGCATTCTAAAGAACAAAAATCCTATTTTTATTTGTCTTTCTATGATTATGAGAAACGAATCCTCTAGGTTAAATTGAGAGGAGATCAAGGATTCAATTGTGAGGATCTTCTTTATTCAATCTTATTCAATAGTATTTCTTTATTTCTTCGTATTCTTGCTCTTGAATGGTTTGCGGTCGTGAATCTATTTTAAAACTAATTTGCCATTGATTTCTTATTAGCGATTGCAGTTAAGAACTGAACTAGGAGAAAAGTTAATTTAGTGACAAAAGGTTGTTACCAAACTCATTAACTAGGAATAAGTAAGACTAGTTTGTACATACCAAGATTTTGAGTATAATCACAAAGAGTAAGAACATATATTCTTAACGTTATTGCCTTCTAGATTACAAATAGGCAGATATTCTGTACGTTAGGTGGTAAAGAATTAGTTAGGCATTTGCGTAGCTAGTTGATCATTGGATGTTTGTGTGTAGTTGTGAGATATTTATCCCTACTTGCTACGTGAGTTAGATTATCTTTTGTGATCTAGTGATCAACTGACCTAACGGGGTACTCCAATCTCGAATCTATCATCTTCTCTCACTGATATTTACTCATACTATTCTCTTTTGTTCTTGTTTGATTTCATTTGGTCTTGAATCTAAAAAAAAATCCTCTTTTATTTTATTGTTTTAATAGTTTGTTTATTGAATATTTGTTCCTCCTTGGATCCGACTCAGTATTTCCACTTACTTGCTATAAATTAGTGAGCCATTAATATTGGTTTATTTTGAGGAGTCTCAACATACTCATCAAAATTTGGCTTCGTAGCCAGGGAGATTTTAATTTATTTAATTAATCTATTTTTTTATGTTAACTTGTTTAATAAGTTTAGGAACTTACCTCTTGACTAAGAGATCGAGAAGACTACAAAAGACAATTGGAAGGCCAAAAGACAAGCTGCTACTTCTAGTAATTTGTGAGTGAGAGAAATGACTCTATTTCTTCATCTGACACTAACAAACATTCTCGATGATAATCTTAATATGGTAGAATGACAACTTACCATGTATGCTATGATCGACAATAAGGTTAACCAACAACTATTATGTATTATGCTTCCTGATAATATTCTTCCATTTGAGTTAAAGTCGAGTTTGATTCACCAGCTACATACCTTCCATAGACGAGCTGAAGAAATACCAATAGACATCTACAAGGAATTCATATATCATGCTCCACTATAAAACAAGCTGGGGTGTCATAGAGACTGGTTATATAGTCTTGAGCCAGGATCAATAATAACATGGACAGAATTGCAAAAGAAGTTCTTAGATAGATATTTTCTTGCTTCAGTAGTAATATCTAAAAGGAAATAGATTAATGGCATAACTCAACATTCTAGCAAGATATTATATGAATAACGGGAAAGATTTCAATATTTTTGTTCTAGTTGCCCGCAATATCGAATTGTAGAAAATCATCTAATGCAATAATACTATGAATGACTCCTCCCATCAGAAAGGAGCATGCTTGATGCTGCTAGTAAAAGTGACCTCATGGAGAATACACATGCTCAAGCCAAATAACTAATTAAAAGGATGGCTAAGAATATGTGAGGACATTAAAATGCAGGGGAGCAAAGAGTCGATGAACTGGGAACTTTTAACTTGGAGGAGAAATTTAACAAGCTCGTGTCATTCGTAAAGTCAGCTTTGAAAATGGTTCAGTCAAGTAGTAGTATGTGGTGTTTGCTCTACTCAAAGACATCATTCAGAGATATGTTCTAAGATCCAAAAAGAGGCATATGCCATGGGTAATGGTGATTATCAACATAAGAGAGTATGACCCATACTCTAATTATTACAATCCAGGTACTAGAGACCATCTTAATTTTAGATATGGACCACCTCAAGGACAATCGATTTAAAGACTGTCTGCTTATGGAAATCCTAGACCTGAGCCACCTAAAAGACAACCAGCTAGCACTTCCAAATTGCTTGAAGATCTTATCAAGACTTTAGCCGATTAGAAGATTCAGAATCTTATCAACCAAACGAATGCGAACATCAAGAATGTTAAAAGGCAAATATCTCAAATTGTAGCTAATATGAGAGAAATGAATAATTCTCAAGGGAGACTACCATCTCATATAGCGGTGATCCCAAGAGAGAATGCAATGTTATCACCTTACGAAGTAGAAAAACTTTAAAAGCAGCAACAATCTTACAAGAAAATACTCACGTTGAGAAAAAGACAAGCAAAACTAAGAAGAAGATGGAGAAAGAGAAGGAAATTATGAAGTTGAAGTCATAGATAAAGATTCTTCTATCATTTCCTGGAAGGTTTATTAAAGCAAAGAAGAAAGTTGTCGAGCATGAGATTCTAGAAACTTTTTGGAAGATAGAAGTAAATATTCCCTTACTCAGTGCCATCAAATAGGTGCCAAGTTGTGCAAAGTTCCTCAAAGACCTTTACACCAATAAAAATAAATTAGGAATAGATGACAAGGTTAGAGTGGGGAAGAATACTTCAATGATCATCAAAGGGAACCTTCCCCAAAAGTGCAGGGACCTAGGTGTGTTCACTATTCCATGCACAATATGAAATACAAGAACTGAAAGAGCAACGCTTGATTTAGGTGCATCTATCAATGTCATGCCTCTGTCCATTTATGAAATTTTAAAATCTAAGGCCTTTAAAAGATACTAGAATCATTATTCAATTGGTTGATAGGTTCAATTCTTATCCTGAAGAAGTTTTGGAAGATGAGCTTGTGAATGTAAATGAATTCACATTTCTTGTTGATTTTTACATGATTGATATGGATGATCAAAACTTTTCTCACACTTTACTTGGATGGCCATTTATGAAAACTGCTTGAACTAAGATAGATGTACATAATGGAACTCTTTCATTAAAATTTGATGAGGAAGTGATTACTTTTAATATATTTGATGCTATGAAATACCCACAAGATTCTACAACTACTTTTTCTATTAATGTGATTGACCCACTTGTTCAAGTTACTTTTGAAAGAATATGTGTAAAAGATTCTCTAGAAAGAGTGATACAAAATTTAGTGACTAATCATAAGGCAATAATAGCACTTGAGGAGGAAGATCAAGATATTGTCATGACTCTCTACTCACTTGGAGAGGCTCGAAAAAGGTATAAAAAATCTACAATTCTTCTACCAATTACTAACGAACATATCTTCTTTTTGTCGACCAGGCTCCTAAGTTAGAGTAGAAAAAATTACCCGAGAATCTTAAGTATGTATATCTCAGTGATAAAGACACCTTACTAGTGATTATCTTAATATATCTTGCCGTGTTCTAGGGGCAACAATTGATCAAAGTGTTAAGAGAATATAAAATAGCTATTGGATAGACATTGATAGACATAAAAGATATCAATCCTTTAGTTTACATGCACCAAATTCTTTTAGCGGAAATACCAAGCTAAAGCAAAACCCACAACAGAAGCTTAATCTTTCCATGCAGGAAATTTATGCTAAAAGAAATTATTGAACTCCTTGACTGAGGAATTATCTACACTACTCAGATGGTCAATGGGTTAGCCTAATTCATGTTGTTCCAAAGTAGACTAGACTTACTTTGGTTACCAATGAAAAGAATAAAATGATACCCATGTGAGTTCAAAATAGTTGGTGCATCTACATTGACTACCATAAGCTAAATGCTACAACAAGAAAAAACTACTTTCCCTTACCTTTTATCAATGAGATTCTAGAACAACTTATAGGTAAGTCTTATTTATGCTTTCTTGACGATTATTTAGGATACTATCAAATAGTAGTTGACCCAAAGGACCAAGAGAAAACCACATTTACTTGCCCATTTGGTACATTTGCTTATTGTTTTATACCTTTTGGATTTTGTGATGCTCCTGGTACTTTTCAATGTTGTGTGATGAACATATTTTCTGACATGATAGATTGCATAGAGGTCTTCATTGATAATTTTATTGTGTCTGGAAATTCCTTTAATTGTTGCTTAAAGAATCTTCAAAAAGTGTTGCAACGTTATATTTACAAAAGTCTTGTCTTGAATTATGAAAACATCATTTCATGGTCACTCAAGGTATTGTCCTTGGTCATGTGATTTCCAAAAATAGGATTGAAGTTGATAAAGCAAATATTGATTATGTTGTAATCTTCCTTACCCAATTAATGTTTGAGAATTACATAGTTTTCTTGGTAATACAAGATTTTATCATCGCTCGATCAAAGACTTCTCTAAGATTGCTCTATTTTGAGCAACCTACTCAAGAATGACATAGAATATAATTTTGGTAAGGAGTGCAAGGAAGCTTTTAATACACTAAATACTGTCCTGATTCTGCAACCTCCTAATCGGAACTTACCATTCGAGATCATGATTGATACAAGTGACTATGTCATGAGAGCGATATTGCGACAATGAGTTGAAAAGAGTAGTCATGTTATACTATTACTCAATGACTTTGGATGGAGCCTAACGAAATTACTCCACCATGGAGAAGGAATTACTTCCCATTGTCTTTGAATTGGATAAAACTTGTTCTTACCTTTTAAGGATAAAAGTCATATTTTACTGTGATCAGACTGCACTCAAGTATTTATTCATAAAGAAAGACTCTAAATCATGCTTGATTCAATGGATTCTCTTGCAGCAAGAATTTGACTTGGAGATTCAAGACAAGAAGGGCTCTAAAAATTTAGTAACAAATAATTTTTATAGCCGCTTAGAATGTGCTAAAGAACCATATCCATTTTAGATGATTTTCTCGATGAACAACTTCTCTATTATGAGGTAGAATAACCATGGTATGCTGATCTTGTTAATTTTATTATAACTAGTAAGATTCCACCTGGTTTGATAAAAGAAAACTGCGTAGTGATACAAAGTACTTTGTCTGGGATGAACCTTTTCTGTGAAAAATTGGTAGCGATCAAGTTATTTGTTGCTTCGTAGCTTATATTGAATATGAGTCTATACTGACTGTTGTCATACGTATGCATGTGAAGGCCACCTTGGTCCTAGAAGAATTGTGAGGAAAGTGCTAGATACTGGATTCTATTGACCTACTATATTCCATAATGCTTATAAATTTTGCAAGAATTGTGACCATTATCAGCGAGTAGGAAATATTTCTCGTAGAAATGAGATGCTCCAAGTTCCTACACTTTTCTGTGAGATATTTGATGTATATGGTATAGATTTTACTAGCTCCCTAGGTCATATTTATATTCTACTTACAGTTGATTATGTCTCAAAGTCAGTAGAAACAAAGACCACTCAAATTAATGTTTCTAAAGTTGTTGTAGGATTTTAAAATCTAACATCTTTAATAGGTTTGACATTCCATGGGCAATCATTAGCAATCAAGTAACTCATTTTTGCAATCACACTATCGAAGCACTTATGAAGAAATATAGTGTGCATCACCATATTGCTACCACGTACCACTCTCAAACCAATGGAAGTCGAGGCAAACAATCCATAGGGGAAGAAAATATTGGAAAAAATAGTAAACTCCCTCATATAAAGATTGTAGCTTACATTTGGATGATGTTATCTGGGATTACCGTACATCATATAAGATACCTATAGATATGTCCCATTACTGCTTGATATTCGAAAAGTTATGCTAGTTACCTAGATGGTCAAACAATGCAACATGATTTTCCAAATGGTCAACGAAGAACGCAAATTACAGCTGCTAGAATTGAAAACAATTCGTATGGAAGCATATGAGAATGCAACAATGTACAAAGAGCACACTAAAATTCTTCATGATAAATTACCCATTCGCAAAATCTTTATTGTGGACAAAAAGGTATTACTCTTTAATTCAAGATGAAAACTTATGTCTTATAAGCTCTGATCTTGCTGGACTGGTCTGTTCATTGTGTTTCAAATAAACTATGTAACCTTTCTTTTATGGTTGATACCACTTGGTTCGAGGTGTGTTTGAACTAGATAGCACTTATTTCAAAAATTTAAATTCTTGACATTTTAACTAAATTAATATAATTTGTTCAATTTAAGTTTAATTAACCATGGCTTATCCTAGGAGCTGACCTTTTCTTCCAAGTGCATGAAAGAAGATGCAGTTGACATTACAAAACACGGGATGAGGGTACAAAATCTGGTAAGTGAGCATCTGGTTGCAGACTAGAGATGGATTATATGACTTCTATCTTTCTTCTTTCGTCCACTACGTAGTGGGATAACACTACAAAAGAGCAAGGTAACATACATTGTTACATTGTTCTGACCAGATATAGTCCGAGTCGATGCTTACTTTCTTTTCCTTTTCTCGCTTGACTTTGTCCGTTTGGAATCAATACTCTGTCCATAATCCACCAATCTTCTCGATCTCTGTGTTGTAATATGCCTCCTCTGACCGAGATCTTGGATATGATTTCATACTACAATTTGGTGGAGGAACATTAGAACATCTTTGAGAAAATGCACTTGGTGCTGTAATTAATTGAGTTGCTTTAGAAGTGTGATTATAAGTTGGTAATGAAAAACATAATCTTGTTCATGAAGATAATGAAATTATTTGTGAGGTTGAAAAATGAAATTCAGAAATAACAGTTGCTTGCAAAGTATGAAAGAAAATTGAATTATAATCTTCATATTTAATGCTAAATCCTAAGACATGTTCATGTAGAGATCAATTCATTGAAAACAATGCCAAGAACATTAAAAAATAAGCAAGAATAGTGTAAGATTTGGACTCTACAATAGTGACTCGTAACACTACAGATCAAACCATTTCAACTAACCGCATTGTTTAAACATACTGTCATTGAAAATGCTCTTGTTATTTTAAATCAAACCAAAATGGTCCACCATAATCGATCCCATGCACTAACACAAATCGTTCAAAATAGTAAAAAACTAAAATTTAGAAGAAAAAAAATTTCAAATACGAATCTTGTGAATGAAGCATGCAACACTGTGAATATATTCTGTTTTGGAGGTGGCTGTATGTATGGTACGTGAAGGGTCACATGGATAATGCATGTGACTAGCGAACCCTATATTTCTGATATCACGGATGATTCACTATCTATATAAATAGACCCCAGAATTGCAAACATCAACCAATCAAGTAGTAACAAGGACAAGAAAGAGGGAGATGCCTTAACATGTAATGAGAGTCTCTTAGAAAGCCAAGGATGGATTGCCAGATCCTTCGTGTAACTTGGTATCTGTAGTAAAACCATTTACGTGGGATCTGAGGCAGTCTCACCTTGGCTTACATGAGAGGCTCTTCTTTATCATGCCAGGCCCCCATTCCTTCCTACGAAACACTGTTTTTGTCAGAAATAACACCTGTCGCGAATTTATTTAACTTTATAGTTCCGCCGATACCTCTCTACATCTTGTGTCATTAAGCTAAATAACAATTGATATAGAAACACCGTTTGTCTGCAATGTTTCGTTGTACTGCTTGATCGCGACTGTTAACTTGTTACTGTGGCTAATAAAGTTGAATAATATACGAGTGCTTCTTTCCATTGAAGTGAGCATCCGAGTTTACCTTACAGGTGTACTTGATATTCCAGATGGCACCCCTCCATGGAGAATCTTTAGCCTCTTCAAATTACAATATTGCTAGTTATATTAGACTTATTTTATCGTGTAATAAAATTTAAATATTTATTGTTTTAAAATTTTTGTATGGTCTTTTAATTGTTAATGCGATACTCATGCGTACTTTAAGTATATGGAAATTTTTTTATCGAGACTTTACATTGTATCATTTGACCCCGTAGTCCGTTATCGTTTTAACTAACCTGACCTAGCGTATGGCGCAAGTCCACTGAATTTGATTGACCTTATGAGATATGATCTGCACTTTTCTAGCAACTAGAGATAAAAGTTTACTTTTCTCTGCTTTTGAAAGCTCGAATTCAACTTCTTTAACCTGTATGTGAGAAGTAATATTGAGCTAATAAACCAATTGTTTCGAAATCGTACGAGAAACTTGGGCTTGATTTGACTTAAAATAGATTAA
>SOPF01017349.1:0-18747 GCA_012979155.1 Hypericum perforatum
CAATACCTGAAATAGAAGAAACATTTGACGGGTTAGGATCATTTGGCATTATTCCATTGCGCAATTAATTATATTGCTCCACAGAACAAGACAAGTCACACATTAAGATCTGTGGCATAACTTCAAACAAGTAACGCAATGTACGAGTAAATAACGACTACTTCCCTTCCTCGTCTAATTCAGAAGACAGACACCGTGAACAACACTAGTAGAAATGAGCAAACGGGTGCAATAACATTAATGTCATGTTTTATTATGCATAAAAAAGTGCAATTACTTCAACATACAGTAAAATTTTTTGAGACAAGGTAGCATAGTAAGCAACAAAGATATTGGGAAGCAAATGTGGTAAAGTTAACTAGCAATAATCTACAACTTCTTTGAGCTCTATTCCAAAATAGTTAGAGACTTCTAGTGACTTCAACCCCGTTGCAATGAATTTGCATTAACAGTAATCTTCTTGTTTTCCATGATCATGATTGAGAGCAACTAGACTTTATCCGACTACGATGGGATCACTGAAAGCAAGAACTTTTCGGAGCTATGGGTCAGATATGGGAAACCTTGATGTGGCTTCCCAGAGATGCTTGGTAAGAATAAAAATTTCACACAGAAGTAGAAGATCCTGCTTTGTGATTTCATCAAACTTAACAAGTTAATTAAACCAGTTTGTTAACATCCAACTTGTTGAAATCTGCATATCCAACCCAAAAACTAAGAGTTGGCGGGCTGATTTTCGTACACTTATAACATGCCCACCACACTTGCAATTAGTATAGTTGTAATCTCAACATAACTAGTTTAGTTTACACATTAGTAACACAGGGACACCAATCATTACTTTATACTAAACTTCAACAATACACTAACCAGACATTACCAGCATGGTAGAATTGATTAACGGGAAATACGAAGTGATTACAAGAGAACCGAGAATGCAATGACTTCAAGATAAGAGCAATGCATGAACATGTAACTAGATATGATATGAGAAGCACAGACAGAGGAAAGCAATGACAGTTAGTAAGTCACTGTGTATTACGAGGAATAATTGTCAAAAGAGTAACTTGAACTATATTATCTCAGATCGAAAAACAAGGATAAAACCTTGGCTATTAATGCACTTACGACGCAGCAGCACTAACGGGAAGAGGGGGCCGTCAGCTGCTCCCTTCCCCCTCCTCCTCCGTTGCCTCCACTTGCGCCTCCGTCATTAGCATTAATGCTTGCACAGCCACAGCGTCCTGCTCTTGTATGCCATCACCCCGGCCTCCTCCTCCTCTGGCTGGACGCGGCGTGCGTTTTCCTCGGGCCATCACGGATGGGATGATGTCAATGCCGATGGTGCCCCCTCCCCTGCCTCGTTCTTCTCCCTGGTTTGCCCTGGAGTTGTCGCGGCTGCCATGCCCACCCCCCCCTCTTCCGCCGCGTATTCCTCGGCCGCCCCCTCTACCTCCTCCTCCACTGCCGTGATCATCCCCACCCTGCCCTCCTCCTCCACCGCCACCGTCATCCCCACCCTGCCCTCCTCCCTGACCCACTCCTCTCCCACCACCAGCACATCTTGCGCAGTGATCGACTCCTAGCAATTTCAGTATGTTTTCCACAGTTTCACTTCCAGCGACCCCAAAATCTATATGAAAATTGTTTTTCATATCCTCCATACTTAACCAAACTCCCAACCACCATAGCATCTCAATTCCACTTGCCTGCTTTCTAGTCGTTCCATTTGGTCCGTCAATCTTGTTCGATCAGCTCCACTAGAACCGACGAGCCCTTGTGTGCACTCGTTGACAGAGAGCTCAAGTGCTAGGGCTTCCAAGGCGGCCGGTATGATGGAGGTGAAGTTTTGTTTCTCCTGCGCCATAGAGAATGTTGGACGGTTAGGGTTTTAATTTGGGGTTTTAATTTGTTTGGGCGAGTGTTATTTAATTTTTCTTGGGAAAAGTTCACTTTAGTACCCTGTGGTTTCATGGATTGACACTTAGCGACCTGTGTTTCCAAAATTATCCAAAACAACCCTGGGCTTTCAAAAGGACTTCACGGTCAGCATTTGCCTTGCCCGAAACCAAAATGCCATCATTTCTCTGTTCACGTGGCATCTAGCTGACGCTGACGTGTTAAAAATTTTTATTTGCAAAAATAATTAAAAAAAACCTTCACGCCCTTCTTCCCCGATGCCCCATCCCCCCACCGTCGATTACCATGGATTAAAAAATCAACCAAAAATACAACCCACCCCCTTCGAGCACTGCCATCGTGGGATCACAGAACCCAGTAGAAGACCACCATCCCGTTGCATCTAAATTTTAATTCCCAATCCATCCTATAAAAAATCCTAGTCCATCCTCAGTTCGCATCCAAATTTCAATTCCATTTGGCTCTAAAAAAACATTCCATTTGCAATTCAATGGCAGCCACCGCATCAATGACCCTTTCCTCCCCGGCTCTAATGAAGCCCGCCACTGGTTTTCTCCAGGAGTTGCCAACGGTGGCCGGGTTTCCATAAGGAAGACCGCCTCCAAGAAGGTTGCCCCCTCCGGCAGCCCCTGGTACAGCACGGACTGCGTCAAGTACCTCGGCCCATTCTACGGCGAACCTCTGAGCTACTTGACCAGTGAGTTCCCAGATGACTACGGCTGGAACACTACCAGACTGTCCACCAACCCCAAGACCTTCGCTAAGAACCGAGAGCTCGAGGTGCATGTTCCCGGAGCTACTACGGGTGGGGATATTGATGTCGAAGGGGGTGGATTGTCGGTGGAGTTGTCTCACCGGGAGGAACGTCGGTGAAAGCTGCCATGAAGGGCATGAAGTACGTGGAGTACCGAGGCCATTTCTGATGGGAAGGTTTTCGATAGAAGGGAGGTCGAGGGAGGAGATTCTCGGGGAGCAGTGACGAAGGGAGGGATTGAGGAGGAGAAGGAGTTGCCGAAGAGGGAGAGGGACTTGAGGAAGAGGAGAGGGGAGAGGTCGGGGATGTGGCATCGGGGAAGAAGGGCGTGAAGGTTTTTTTAAATTATTTTTACAAATAAAATTTTTTAACACGTCAGCGTCAGCTGGATGCCACGTGAATAGAGAAACGACGTCGTTTTGGTTTCGGGCAAGGCAGATGCTGACCGTGAAGTCCTTTTGAAAACTCAGGGTTGTTTTGGATAATTTTGGAAACACAGGTCGCTAAGTGTCAATCCGTGAAACCACAAGGTACTAAAGTGAACTTTTCCCATTTTTCTTTTCTTCAATTGTGAATGCATTAAGTTAAACAAGGTAGTAGTGGACCTGGCCCGACGGTTGTTTTACACTTAGATGAGATGATTTTATTTTAATTCGATTTATGATCATGGTGACCATAAATTGAATTAGAATTGAGATTTATAAAAACAATTTAATAAGATTTGAACTTTAATAACTAATCTGAATTTATTGTTGGATCGAATGAACCGTTAATTATTTCTAGAAAATTATATCTATCTCGGATGTTCTCTCATTGATCTTCATTTCTTAAACAAATATCTTGTGAACCAAATTTAGCTCCCTCGGATTGCCTTGGTTCCTCTGGTTGATATTGTCTCCTGAATTCGTTATAGTCGTAACTCCAAGCTTTATCTTTTTTCATGGGTGAGCTTGAGATATCTCTAGCTGTTAAACAAATATCTTGTGAACCAAATCATATGAACACTCATCTTTTATACATTTTTACGAGGATAAATATCACTCAACACTTTTCACTTGTGCAAAAAGTTAATGAATACTCTTATTCTTAATTTTAAAATTTGACTAGTTATCCTTTTAAATTTTATAAGCGGGGCAATTAATACCTCATCATCAATTTCTTGATAAACGGAAGCAAATCATCATCTGCGATAATTGATACCCACCATTTTATATTGAACCAATGTTTACTCATTTTGATTAGCTTTTTCTTTTATCATGGCACACTGATCTAAAAAAAAGAACGACACAAATGTTTGGGTAGGTAGCATCATTTAGAATTTTTTCCTGATTTTAGGGGAGAATTTAGGTTTTATGTGTAACCTACTCAATGATGACTTGAATCGGGTCATTATAAAATTTATGTCCAGGAGTTAATTGTACTATCCAAAAAGTATATCGGACTAATTTTTTTCAAAATAATGTAGAAGGTGATATTTGCTAAGTGATATTTATTCTATTTAACTTCAATAGTCACTATTTTTTCATATAACACTTTTTTTTATATTCAGTCACTTCTAACCTATTCTTTCGTTATAACAATTCTAGTTGGTAGACAATGATAAGACCAAGCGCATCGGCCAGGGCGTGCGGCCCCAGGCCGACACGTGGTGGCACGCCATTGGGCGTGCCGTGCGCTTCGCTGACACGCGCGGCCCCCCTGCGTGTCAGCGAGGCGTTCCTCGCCTCTCCGTTCGCTGCTCGGCCCGGGCGACGTGTCCCGCTCCGATTGGGCCACGTCACGCATGCCAATATTTTTTTTATATTTTAAAAAAAATGAAAAAAATGAAAAAAATCGAAAAAAATTAGAAAAAATTCTAAAATTTTATTTTATTGTTTTTGATTTTTTTGTGGAACTAATTTTTTTTTTTAGTTTTTTAGTAATTTTATAATTTTTTTAATCCAAATAACAAGATTTTTCGGATAAAAAAAATGTGTGTGGTCCAAATTCGATTAAAAAAATTTGGGGTAAATTACATCTGGCCCCCTGTAGTTTGGCATATTTAAGGCTGGTCCCCCCGTTTTTTGCAAACCGATTAAAAAATTCCTACTGTGCAAATTAATTGTACAATTTTCTCCCTCTCGCCGGAATCGAAGTTTTTTCCGGCAAAAAGGGGGGAGAAATGACACATATGCCCTTCCACTAAAAAACAAAAATTTACTCCTCCCTCTTTCCCCCTCTTCTCTCTCTCTCTCAACCTATTTGCTGGAAAAAAAACACATCGATCGAAAACCAAAATCGACCAAACAAACCCAGAAAGCCAAAACCCTAATACAATGAACAAATAAACAAACAGAAATATTATCCCTCGAAAATCCCAATTGGGGATGGACCCTAAATTGAAAATGGGGATTTCCTTCCCCAAAACCCCAAATCTCCCAACTGGGATTGAGAGGAAGCAGAGGCGAAGGGAGTTGGAGGGAGTTGGGTCCCTTTTTTATCCAAACACTTTTAATTAATTTGTCATCTCATCGTTTCCATTAAAACCTAATCAAGCTTCTGCCTTTTTATTCACGTCCCAGTTCAAACGTCATCATCTCCTCAAAAGCACTCACCAAGTTCTTCACCTTCCTAAACTCTTGGGTGGCCAGGGCTGGTCTTCGACAAGCCGAGCTGGACGGGGCTCAACGCCGGATGGGGCCCATGAGCGAGGAGTATCCCAATTGGGGGAAGATCCAGAAGTCCGTGTTCAATGACAAGCTGTTCCCATAGTTCGACGACTAGACGAGGCTCGGCTACTTGCTGGTCAAAGACCCTGCCTCGGCCTGCTGCGTGTACCTCGAGGGGGAGTACTATCTCGAGGGCTACTGGGTGGAGATTATCCCGACGTACGAGAACATAACGGATCGGTATGCGGGAAGTGGAGAGGCGGGACCTGCAGTTGAGACGGTGACACGCAGAGAAGGTGGGAATGCAGTACGCTGCGTATTAGGAGGGGCATCTGCGGGGAGCTGGGGCCAAGAGGGGCAGCTGGAGGAGGCCGTTTATGATGCATTTCACGGGGTGCTAGCCCCGCTGTTTATTCTTTTAATTTTGGGGATTAGGATTCTTTCAATTTTGGGATTTTTAAGATTTAATGTATTCTATTTTTTGGGAAAATTTGTTCTTTTAACCTGTTGTTGTTCGATGTTATTTAATGTTGATGAATTCTATTTGATTTTTGAATATGGTGTTTTAATGTGTTCATCATTGTTATTTGGGATGATTTTGTTGAGAAGAGAAACAGGGAGGAAGGAAGAGAGAGAGGAAGAAGATGAAGGGAGGAAGAAGATGATTTTTTTTTTGTTTTTAGCCAAGGGGCATTTTAGTCATTTTCCGTGCTTTCTCGCCGGAAAAAACTTCGATTCCGGCGAGAGGGGGGAAATTGTACAATTAGTTTGAACAGTAATGGTTTTTTAATCGGTTTGCAAAAAACGGGAATACGAGCCTTAAATATGTCATACTACAGGGGGCCAGATGTAATTTACCCAAAAATTTGTGGTCCAAATTCATTTGAAAAATCTATAAATTGATACAACCTTCTTCATAATTTTTCATACCAGCTCCTCTCCTCTCCTCTTTTTTAATTAGATCAGGAATATCTAATTAGCATTCTAATTAGATTTGGATCCCAATGGAGCAGCTAAAATAAATTATATCGAGGTTCATCCGGACGGGGGATGGATTAGGTATAAATGAATTTATTTATTTATTTAGATTTAAGAATATGTGGAATTCTTTTTCCAAAAATACAAAAATATTTGGACTAAAGTACAAAAAAATCTTATTGTATGGTATCGTAGAAAAAATGCCATAAGAAAAAATTCGCACGATGAATGCAATCTGCGCCCGGAGTCCAACAATCTTCTGCTCATTCATCGTCGATCACAGTCAATGATGTACAAATTTCATCTTATAGGATTCGTGCGATTAGCACACGCCGAGTATGTTTAGCTAAAATTCAGAAGCGCAGACACTCTGACTAACTGAATAGTAGCATCTCGACATCTCACATAGAAAATAAAGTATGATTTCACCCCAAGACTCATGTCACATTACATTGTTCACACAATGATTTCAAATAATTTTATTCGTGTTCACTATTGTACTTTTCAATATAATTGGTGCACCTGAACAACGAATCTCGAAATATGATGGACATAGTTTCTTCTCCCTTAACTATATTCTTTTTGTAATGATCTAGTCTATTTTTCTAGTCAGCCCTGCCAAGTCAAATTAATAGGTCATGACCTTTTCATTGACTTTCCAAGCTAGCGGCACTAAATCACAATTCCAGAATATGTTTAGGATCTTAAGGACAAAAATCGAGAACCACAATTCTCGAAACGTGATCTCACACTAGGGATTGTGAACTCAATGAACATTTTTATCCTATCTGATGGTCGAACAGTACATATGATACTCATTCACGTCTTATGGTGTATATTCTATTACATAGGAACACATGTCAATTAACAACATACTAAAGTCATAGTCACAGCTTAACTTTAGGCTTTAAGACAAAAGGTATGATAAATTCCACTTAATTCTTATCATATGAATTACAGAAGATCTAATGCAGTAACTCATTACTGCATCCCATAACAAATCTTGCTCTCTTAGTAAGACGACATTATCACTGTAGGACATTGAATGTCCAACTGCTATCTCATCTTGATCAGGAATCAATGCATTTGACTCCTACTGAGGTAAACACCCGTATGAGTGGGCTACTTTTTTGTCTGACATGTTACGCAAGGTGTTCATATTGCTAAAAACAAAACTTCTTATTTATAAATGAAACTGTCATAAACCTAATGACTTCACATATTTCTTGAATACTTTTCAAGATAATGCTTTGATTATAGGGTCTACAATCATATCTTGCAAAGATATGTGTTTCATACACAATCCTTTAGATTTTCCTATATTTCTAAAATTTAATATCTATATGCTAAGCCTTGCTATGGAAATCCAGGTCCATCGCATAAGCTATAGCAAGTTGGTTGTCACAGAATACTCACAAGGAGCATTCTGCCGTAGTATTCAAATACTTTAAAATTTCATTGATAGTTTTCTAATGAGCATTGCTCGGATTCTATTGATATTTGCATACAATGCCAATATCACATCAAATATAAGGTTTCGTACATAACATTGTATACACCAGGCAACTAACTATATTGGCATAGGGTATTTCCATATTCCCTATTTATTTAGCTATATTTGGACACAAATCCTTGATCAAATTATGCCTATTCACTAATAGGACATACTTTAGATTATTATGATCATAATTAAAATATTCTACTACTTTACCAATATATATCTCTTGTGAAGGAGACATTGTCCTCTTCGAACGATTCCTCAAAATCATAACTTCGAGTATGTAATCAGTTTCACCCATGTCTATCACATCAAAGTTGGAAGTAAAACCAATCTTTGATTTTGACAAGTAGTCTTATGTCATTTATAGCCAAAATGACCCTAATGGACGTGAATCAAACAACAGCAGCAAAAGTCTCCTCATAGTCTATTCCTGCCTATTGCTCGAATTCCTGCACAATCAGACAAGCTTGATTCTTGACCTTAAGAATCTACTTATTCTCAATAGTCATATGTCCTTTAGGTAGTTCAACTAGATTCTAAACCTAATTTTTGGTTATTGCAAGCCTGAACCTAAGAGCTGAGTCAATAGCTACATAAGCAGCTGCTTAGCTGCTTGCTTACTTTCATGCTTATCCATTCGCTGATGTTAGTGCCTATCCACACGAATAATATTGGTCCACTAACCGGTCCAATATCCAAGCCCATTTGGTCCAGGCCAAATTCGCACGATGAATACAATCCAGGTCCGGATTCCAACAATTTTAAAAGAGATGAGCCAGAGCCTTTTTTCACTCCATTAATGATTAGAAATTGTAAGACGATATGATATAAGTGATAAATAGAGTCTAAAAAATAATAATTTATTGTAAATACTAATAGATCTTAATAACATAACCTCTACGAGTTAGACTATTTACTACGATGTAGTGTGCCACACACGTCATTATTATAGTATGCTACATCAAATTCGTCACTCAACTTTTTTTCCATAGTGGTGCCATTGCTATAGGATCTTGTAATTGTTATATGTCACTACATTTTATAACACAACTAACTATATTAAACTCAAATATAATTTTAAATAAATTTAAAAATATTAAAATTAATCTTAAACTAACAAAGAAATAGTTTTGCAAAATTTGAAATTCATATGAAGTTAAGAATATATGATATGATAAATTGAAAAAAATTACATAAAATTAAATATATATATATCATCTAAAAAATAATCATTTATTTTATATAGTTCCGATAATAAAAATATGTTTAATTTCTTCCTCATCAGAGAACAAGTCTTTCTCTTGAGCAAAAAAGATTTGCAAGATAACTATATTTGCCTCGTGTATTTTTGGCATCGGCACTTAATTTTTTGGACTTAGTATTTTGTCAATTTGCCTATTTTTGCTTTCCTTCTATAATGTTAAGACATCTAACACTTGTTGAGCAATAGTCGTCATTTTTTTGCATTCGATATGTATTGTTTGTAGCTCTGTAAAGAATACATCATCACCTGTAATAACTTTTTCTTTTTGTTTAAAGTTCTCTATTTTTTGGCAGTCTCTCGACCAGTTGCACGCGACATTATAGATCTTTTGCTCATTGGAGTTGGGTATCTGCGGGAACTTAATAATCTCCCTCTTTGGTGGTTTGTGTTCTTTTAGAAATTTTACCACTCTCTACATCCTGCTACTCCTTTATAGGTGTAAATATTAGCTCATGTATTCTAGAGTTCTACTTAGGATATTTATGCATGGGTCCACAAATAGTATAAATTAGTAAAAGAAATTGTGCATATTATGATATATTGCAAGCGCTTCTGCCAAAATATTTGACTTGACATTTTTGTTCTACTTTCATCAAGATGCATAATCGTATATATCAATCTAGCCTCTACATGCTTGAGACAGCTGTTTATGATTGCTTTTCATCCACTGGGTTTTTTTGGCTAAGGTCAATGGAATTTTATATTTGATTTTGGTCGTATAATTTTTTATTTGAGCCCAAAATCTCTATCTCTTCTTGTTATTTGCTATTTTGTATGTAAGAAGATTTTAGGACAATTTTTTTAATACCACATATTTTAGAAGTTTCTCTTTCAATGTTCTTCTCATGAGACACATTACGTGATAAGTGGGAGAATAAGTTTTGGGAATTGGAATGAGTTTTGAAATGGATTTAGTTATGATCCTAGTAGTTTTTATCGTGTGAAGAAATTTAGTTGTAATCTCGCGTGATTATGGAAAATTTTTTAGAAATATTCTCATAGGTATGATAAGTTTTATGGATAATTTGGTGAGTTTAGAGGATAATTTTGTTGTGATCACAGGTTATAAAGATAACTTTGGTGTGCATTTGGTGCATAATTGCCATAATTTTGTTGGGTACTTGGTGGATTTTGGTGATGCTCTTAAATTTAAGAAAGATTTTGGCATATGTAAGAGTAAGGTGTCAAATTAGAAGTCAAAAGTCACAATTTGTACTAAACAATCTATGATCGATCCAATCATCTTCTTGACTAAACTGTTTGTGATCCATATGTAAAAAAATACACAAAATTATAGAAAGATGAGAAGAAATTTTATTAATTCGTGAGGAAAAATAAACTTAAATTGATCTTTATTTAGAGTTTTGAAATGACTTTTGACCACATAAATTATAAAAAATTTATATACCATATCAATTGGACACAAGTAATTTTATAAAATTATTAACAACATAAAAAATTTTGTTCGAACAGAATGATACAAAAGAGAATCAAAAATTTTAAAAAATTTTGAATTTTTCTTAGAAAAGGTTGATTGTCCTAAAATTAAATGACAGCGAGATGAAAAATGCTTTTTATACGTTCATTATGAAGAAGGTTTGAACACTTTGTATTATATGACATGAATTAGAAATGGTGTATAGTTTGTAGATCGGACATTTCTAACACTATTACAATGAAGACAATATTGCCAGATTCATACACCACAAACAATAACTTGCTTCGGGAATTCGTCCCCAAAAATTACACAATGAGCACATTAATTCGCAATCGCATTTTAAATTTTTTCTATTATGGATAATTTCAGCGTTAATCCTTAGTGATAAGAAACCTAATATTTCCCATGTACTTGGTTATGTTGATTAAAAAGGGGTTTCCCATTCCTATGATGAATGAATTTAGTAGGGATGGTAAAAAATTCATATTATGTGCTTTATGAATCATTAAGTTTTAGGATTTTTAAGTCATGCCTAGGATATTAATTTTTGTCTACTAATTTTGATAGGGTTTGAGTTTGGATGTGATCGATATAAACTCATACCGAGACTCTACCTATATATTCATTAATTATACTCTACTCATAAATTTATTTATTAGACCTACTTAATCTATTATTAAAATAATTATAATACATATGTAAAATGACTCAAAAAAATTGCCTAAGTTTGATATCTTCTCTTACTCAATAAATTCAGTAGAATGTGCAAATGATGTAGAATATGTTGTAGTTATTGACCATGTTGACATTGGAATTTTAGGTATATATAACTAATTTTTTAATTAAATTATAAAATAGTAAATGACTAATTAAGTAATTAAATTTGATATTCATACGGATAACAATCAAGAATAATTAAATTACAAGAGCAAAAAATATAATCACGATTCACGAAGATTTATTCAGAAGTCAAATAGAAATTTAACAAAAAATTATTTTATATTATCTTTAGTTTGATTATATGGATTATATTAGCTTCAGTTGGTTTAAATTTAGTTTGATATTATCTTTTTATTATATATACTTTATTTTTTTCTTTATTTTTAAATGAATTATATTAAAATTAAAAAAATTATGGTATAAAATAGTGAATCTATTAGTTAGGCATGAAGCTTTATATATTCCCTAGGATCTGGTCCAGATCTTTATAAAAAGTATTCATAAAACCGTGGATAAAGTATGAATCTAACTAAAAAAACTAAAGTATAGATTGAATCATTTCAATGCTCTACCCTATTTTATCCGTTGCCATCCCTAACGTTTAGGCAAAAGCTAATTATTCTGGGATAGTTTAAGGATAAAAGTGAAAAATAATTAGACAGATGTCCATGATCAATTTCATGCAAATACATTTAGGTTTACTATTGACATAATAAACATGCTCTTACATATTAAAAGAATTTAAAAAATTAGTACTCACTAACGAACTCATATGGTAAGTGAATACTTCACTAGTCAAATTTTAGTTATTTTTCTTCACTCTTAGCTTAAAGCACCAAAAGTCTTCTCCTACTTGTTTTTTTCTGTGAAATTTTAAATTATTGCTGGATATGACTAGCAAAATAAATTGAGTACTCATTTTCGCACAATTTGTATAATTTGGAATTTTTTTTGGGTCAAAGACAGAGGGACTAAGGCACCTTAGTAGTATATTATATAAATTGCAAAAAGAGATTACAACCAGTCTTGGAAAGGAGATGTCACTAATGTTTCTTAACAAGAGGTGTCTTATGCTGAACGGAGGATTACAAAGATAGCTAGTTCCTAACGGCAAGAGGAAGCCTTGATTGGCTAGCCAATCTACACAAGCATTGGCTTCATGATATATGTGAACTACTTTAACTATCCTCTCACGACTAAGGATCTTTCTAATGTCCAACAGGATAGTAGGCATGTGATATTGGATTGGGCTCTCATCTTGTAAGTACTTTGCCACAATTTTGGAGTCCACCTCAAGGATGATAGACTTTAGGCCCATCCTCTAGGCCATCGATAAGCCTTCATAAACTGCCCCAAGTTTAGCCATTACACTTGTGCATATCCCATGATTGGATATAAACCCACTAAGCCTGTTTTTGGAGGTATCGTATATTAGTCCCTCAGTTGCTGCTCTATTGATAGTAGCTCGTTTGGCCCCATTTGTATTCACTATCCACTAGCCATCAGGGGGAGGATCCTATCTAATTAGTTATTCAACCCATCTCAGTTTAGCTAATAGAGATATTGCCGTATCCCATGCCCTCTCCATTTCCTCAATTTTAGGGTATATATGACCAACCTGGTTATTGGGTCTCTTCTTGCCTTCCTTCCAAACCTCAAAGTTCCTCCAAGCCTAAAGCTTATTAAGTGCCATTATGAAGAAGTTGGACCAGTTTTTATCGAGTTAGAGGTTAGAATCAAGCCAGGCTGTCAGATCCAAGGAGAAGAAGTTCGCCATATTTAGGTTGAATTTAGCAAGTGTCGGTTGCCAACATGTATATGCCTTGGGGCAATCCCAGAGTGCATGCATCACTGTTTCCTCTTGATGGCTGCAATATGGATAGTCCACCGAAGGGGACATGTTATGTCATTTCTAGATGGCATTTGTAAGGAGTAGGCAAGAGTTTGGCAAAAACTATTCCAACAATGTCCAATTCCATACTCCTTCACTTGTAACAGCTTTGCAGACTTTCATCTCCAATATATATTATGGAAGCATTTGTGTCACCAAAAGAATGAGAGGGTTTGGATCTTGTAACCATGTGTCTTTCCATAATGAGGTAGACACTCTATCACGGATCTTCTATTAGATTCCTTTCAGGATTGTAGGCCAGATAGTAACAAGTGTCTTCCAGAATGTTGAGTGGTGAAATTTAGCAGACACATTTAGAATCACAGAGTCATCGTGAATGTATTTTCCTTTCGGGACTTTGACCCAAAAAGCATTCGATTGTATGAGGA
The DNA here is from genome assembly GCA_012979155.1 of Hypericum perforatum. Taxonomy (NCBI): domain Eukaryota; kingdom Viridiplantae; phylum Streptophyta; class Magnoliopsida; order Malpighiales; family Hypericaceae; genus Hypericum; species Hypericum perforatum. Next base: position 13,504 of record SOPF01017349.1, read on the forward strand.
GACCCTATACCACTTTTGCTAGAAGGGCCAAGTTTTGGTTTCGAAGCACTTTCAGCCCTAACCCACCTGTGTTCTTGGGCTTACATATCGCATCCCATTATAATAAGTATGATTTTTTCTGGGTGGTTGAAGAGCCCCATACAAATCCCCTCTGGATCTTTTCAATCTCATGACATACCCCTGTAAGGAGCTAGATGATTACATTGCATACATCGATAGAGCTATAAGTGGTTGTTTGTCCCGTAAAAGAGAGTTTCTTTTGTGATGTAGTAATGTAGTAATAGAACTCCAAGGTGTCGTCCTAAGTTCGTTGTAAGGGTGACGCTAAGAGTATGAGCAATCTCTTTAGTTAGGGAGCTAGAAATATTTATAGATATAAATAGCTTGGTCTTGGATTTGCTCATGCATTATCCTGGTATATGGCAAAATTCATTCATGACATTGTTGATAACTCAAGCTTGGTCTACTGATGCTTTGCTAAATAATAAGAGGTCATCAGTAAAGAAAAGGTGAGAGAGGTAGGGTCTGCCTCTTGAGAGCTTAGATGGCTTCCACTTCTTAGTATCGATGCTATGTTGGATCAAGTGACCAAGTCTCTTAAGACATATGACAAAGATATACAGGGATAACGGATCTCCCTGTTGTAAACCACGGGATGACTAAAGGTCCTGGTTTTCTCCTTATTCTATAAAACGTGCATCGAGGCAGTGAAAATGCACTTCATAATCAAGTTGATGCAGTTAGTAGGCAATAGCAGTAAGGAGAGAGTCTCCTGTACGAAGGACCATCGAATATGGTCATAGGCCTTCTCAAGGTCAACTTTGAGCACTATAATACATTTGCCTGTTTGCCTTGAACGCATCGCATGGATGGCTTCTTGAGCTATGATTATATTGCTAGTAATATATCGCCCTAGAATGAAGTTATTTTGATGTGGCCTAACCCAAGTTGGCATATGGTCTTGAAGGTGGAGTGCCATCAACCTAGTAACAAATTTGAGGGATACATTACATAGGCTGATAGGTCGGAAGTGGGCCAAGTTCTTTGGATGCTCTTATTTTGGGACAAGGACAAGGGTGGTGTTATTTACCCTTTTAGGAGACCAAATCCCTTGGAATATATTCTAAATAAAATGGAAGGTAGATTCCTTAACCACACCTTATTTATGTTGGTAAAAGGCACCATGTATGCAGTTAGGACCTGGTGCTTTTAGGGACGAAATAGAGAAAACCACTCTTTGAATTTCTGTCGATGATGGTACTAGTCTCAGCAGTTGTAATACCTTGTTAGAAATGGTTAGGAATGATACGGGGTAGCATATAAAAGCACTACTAGTATTTCCTTCCTTCGTGTATAGATTTTCAAAGTACGTAATCAGAGTATGCTTAATACCTGTAGGCTCAGTAACCTAACTAACATCCTTTTTTGGTAAGGACTCTACTCGATTCCTTTTTCTTCGGACTATAGTCGAGGTATAGGAAAAAAAGGTATTCCAATCACTATTAATAAGGAAGTCCTTTCTAGCTTTCTGGGCCAAAAGAATCTCCTCTTGTTCCAAAGTGGCCTCGAGTGCTTTATGGAGATCCATCTCCAACTTATAGAGGAAATAGTTTTGCCGCTGGTCGAGAGCTTTCTAAGCACCTCGAGTCAACTTTTGAGCTTTGTTTTCTTTGGAAGATATGTTCAAACACTTCTCTGTTCCAGACTTAGGCTTTGAGAGTAAACTGATCATAGGCTCTAGAGGGGTGTTTCTATATTCCAAGCCTCTTTGAAAAAATCAGAGAATCTTGGGTTAGAGTGCGAGGCAACTTGATATCTGAATAGCCTATTTACCATCTTTAGGTGAGTGTCCCCTGAGGTTTTGATCCAGATTGGGCAATGATCAGATTTAATTCTAGGCAGGTAGTGTACTATAGCCTCAAGGAATTGGAGTCTCCACTTGATATTTTCTATACCTCTATCCAACCTTTCAAAGACTTGTCATCGTACCCAAGTGTAGCTAGGTTCAATGTACCCCAAATCCAATAGCCCACAATGCTCCATCCATTGTTGGAATCGGATATGTTTGCTCCCTTTAGTGGATGCCTCTCCAATTTTCTGATCCGATGATAGGTAGATATTAAAATCACATGCAAGCAACTAAGGCTTTGTCATATTAGTAGCAATACCAACAAGGTTGGCCTGTAAGGCCTCTCGTATGGAGTAATTGGGGCTATCACACATATCCATAAAATAGCAATAATTATTTGGGTTAGCCCTGATAGACATATGAATAAATTGTTTATCAATATGTATGATATTAATAATAGTAAAAGCTTGGTTCCAAAGGATCCAAATTCCTTTGGAAAAGCCATCCATCGAGGCTTGGACAATGTCTGAGTATCATAAAGACCTGGCCAGGTTAGTAGCCGGATTGCCCGAAATCCAGGTCTCGAGAAAGACGATGATAATGGGGTGAGGGCTCTTAATCAAATCCTTGATAACACTTTTAAATCTAGTATTTGCAGCTCTTTGACAGTTCCATACTAAATAATCGATATCCATAAATAAAAGGGGGGAAGAAATGGAGATTTTGGCTTACTGCCCAGGAACAAGTCCTATGGTTGATGACTGTTATCCGTCGACTTGCTGGACTTGTTTGGCTTTTCCTTACTCTATTGGGGGGCATTCGATTTTCTATGAGAGGACCACCATCTTGTCTAGGGACATCTGGACTAATGCATTAATTAAACTCTGATCATTATAAGAATCTGGTGGGTCCCTGAGGGTAGGTGTATGGGTATCCTCATGAAGTACCATATCAAATGGCCGGGTTGGTGATGGTGTAATTAGTTTTTCCTTGTGTAGCATCATCGATGTGGAGTTTTTTGTTATGCAGTTGGAAAGCTTTATTTGTTGTTGTTATAGGGTGGGCCTTAAGTTTACTCTATTGCATTTCTCAACCGACTTATCCTTAGGTTGAGCCTACAATGTTAGTGGGGCCTTAGGCCTCATGGGCATCATACACACGTACCTCTTTTGCACTCACCTAGCCTTGGGTTAGACTTTGGCAAAAAGTTCTCAGCTTTTTGGCCTTAGGACTTGCATTCTGTCTAGTAACCATAATGGACTTCTCCTATTCCCTTTTCCCAAAGGTGCTTTGATTGAGGGAGTTGTTATGTGATCTCCTCCAGATTAGGTAAGTGTCCATTACACTTGGGTCTCTTCTGACATCTGGGCCAGCACGTCAAAATTTGATTTCTTATTTTGTGCTTCATTCAGTCGTACTTTCTCTGTACCAGAAAAATTCTTTCTAAAAGTAGAAGTATTTTGCTCCCTGATCGGAGGTTAGACTAGTGGCCGGTGACTTCAATTCCTTTTTGACACAGTCATCCACTCCCCAAATTGATCTACCACCTCAGGTTTAGTCGTTGGTATTAGTGGTATCGAAGAGTCTTTATCCACCCTATTTGATGTCTTCTCGTCCTATATAGTGTCCTCCATTGAGTTGGGTATTGATTCTGGACAATCCGGTTTAAAGTGTCCATACCGGCTATATCCAAAGTAGATTTGGTAGAGTCCTTCATATTGGATATGTCAAACTCGGTGAAGTGCCTTGAAAAGTGAGAATAAAGGTTGAGTTAAATCTAATTCTACGCAAATTCTAGCAAACTTACCTCTGATGTGCTGACAAGTGTGCGTATCGATGCGTATCAATTTGTCAATTCTCTGTGCTGGTCATTTGAGGAAGTCCATTTGGTAGAACCCCATCCCCATATTTGGCACTTTAACCCAGATGATTGTGTTAGTAATAATCGTGGTCTCTAGGTCAAAATCGGGAACCCATCTCCTTACTGTTACGTAGCAGTCTGCCACCATCCACGACCCATCCATGAGGATGTGGTTGTATTCCTTATTAGATTGGGGGCAAACCAAGTAATGGTCAAAACCAAGATTGATGAGGACGAAGTCTGGTGGGAGACCCCACAAGGCTGCCAATCTCCTCTTCAAGTAGGGATAGGCAATTCAGAGCCCAGAGACCTTGATTATAAGCATTTCTACCATGGTTTGCACATATGGATCTTGTCCTCTAGGGATAGTCTAATCGCGGGCATATAGGGTCGTCATCCTCCTCAACATCTGAGTCACTCATTAGGTCTTCTTTAGGTTCGAAAGCCTGGGAGTAGGAGCCTTCGACTTATGGGTGGGTGTCCTATTCTCCCATCGTGGCATCCTTGAACGTAAGCTTCCTTTTTCGGTCAGTTATTTTCACATCCTGTTGAGGGGCATCATTTGTAAAGGGGACCGCAATTGATCCGTCTTTGCTTCACACTTTCTTCCCCCTCTTGGAGGAGTTGTTTAGACTGTTGGGAGTTGTCTATAGGGAGAGCCTCCATTATCGCTTAAACACCAGAGAGAACTTTTTTTTCCTTTTCCTTCACAATGCCATGGCGTAGGAGATAATCTGGAATTTTCTTAAGACCAAAAATGAAAGAGATAAGAAAATCATAGGGATGAAAGTGTTGAACTTAATCAGAGAATATGAAATGTAGAGAATGAAAGAATCAGATACAGCAAAAAAATACACTCTCATAAATTTTTGGGAAAAGTACACATAAGTACCCTGTGGTTTACCCGTTTCCAAAAACAGACCGTGTGGTTTTAAAGTTCCAAGTTTAGTACCTGTGGTTATTTTTGGGGACAATTTCGGTCCCGGGCAGGTTTTTAGCCTGACCGGCCACCTGTCATGGCCATGTCATCGCCACGACACCACAGGTAAATTTCAATTTGGCATGGCAAATTATAATTTTAGTCCCGTATTTGAATTAACATAATTTATTAAAAATCAATTTTTAATTCCTAACCCTAAAAAACCAAAATAACCCAAACCCACCCGTTCGCCAGGTTCTCTCTTGCTTGCCCATGGATTCAGCAGCAGTTTGAAAGGTTGACCTATTCGGGAATCTCCAGATCTATGCTTATTTACAACTCCCCGAAGCATTTCGTCACTTCCTACGCCCTTCCTTGTCTCTGGGTGCCTAGGTATCCACCGTAAGCCTTTCATCGTTTGAACCTCGCCCTTAACTTGAAGGCTATGCCATCCTAAGGTGCTGCTAAATGGTAGGATCTTATCAACGTCCATCAATCCAAAATCATAGATAGAACTGCCGAATCGTAAAAAAGGGGGGCTATCGTATAGCTTTATACCAGCTAAGTTCCCCACTTCACCCCTACCCCGACACCCCACTTCACCCCTACCAAAAG
>SOPF01017352.1:0-10414 GCA_012979155.1 Hypericum perforatum
GGTCATATAATAGACAACATCAAACAGTGCCTTCAAGCAGAAAAAATTAGTAAAGGAGCCTATCCACCAGTTACCAAGGGAAAGGACTTCCGTGGAATTTGCTTCATACGGATGTCACCCTCATCTACTTCACCATCCACAACCACTTCCTCATCTTCGTCTTCTTCCTCTAGCATTTCAGCAATAGTTTCAGTGGCTGCCACACTGTCATCCTTACTAACATATCCCTGGTCTGTAAGTATGCTGATAACTCGCTCCTCCAGCGAAGAAAGGGCCTTCCTCCTAGGAATTTTGTTTTTAATTTGCAGCGCCTCTATCAGTTCATCACCGGCAATTTCCTGTCACAGTACCAGTTAAAACACAAAAATAGATTCAAGTACCTTGAAATAGCACAATGCCCTATAGAAAGGCAGGGGCAACTTATGCAATATTTTAGACATACAGCTAAAATAATGTCATTTACATAGGAATCATTAAGCTTCGTCTCCAAAATCCAAATTATTCGTAATTCATTCTAATAGGCATCACTGTATCTAAACTGTTAACGACTGAAGAACATCTGATCATAGACAAGTAGCAATGATGTGAGAACTCCACACCTGAATCAGTCATATAATGCAAAATTTTCATCGCTCATCTGAAAGTAAATGTTTTAGAATGCAAGGAAAAGGCATGCTAGGAACTAGGCATCATACAAAACATGTCCATTTTGAAATTTGCTTTTTATTTGCTATTGCATGTTCAGGTAATAATACTTCAGTAATATAGCACGCACCATAAGCTAACTACAACAAATGAATTGTATCAGTCAGAACTAAGCTTTGACAAGCTTTTAATGTTAGATACTTAGATCTATCTTTTATCATAAAAAACAACAGTAGGTCACAATATGGATATTAGTTATAAAATAAATGACAAGTATATAGGGCATAGTAGTATAGTCCTTACCTCCACATGCTTGTACAAGTCTGGTGGAGGTAACTTTATAGCATCAAACATTTTAGGCTTTCCACAGTCTCTGACCAGTGTATCCACCTCCTTGCAGATTTTCTGGACAGCCTCCTGGCTTTTGATAAACAAGGAAGAGGTTTACAATCTGAAGCCGCTTTGCTATGTGCTTATGAGCCATTGGGAAGTATGATTAAGGAAACAATGAAACACCAAAATCTTCAACAGATGCCAAGGAGCTTTCTAGGACGATATCGCATTACATACTATACCTCTCAGAAGTAACACATAATACATTCCGGTCACAATGGAAATTAAAAGATAAAAAACTAACATGGAGAGCAAGTTCATGTTCACAGATTCTAAAATTATTTATACTTGCAGCAGCTCTTAATAGACATTCATCTAGCAGTACTGGATGACAAAACATGCTAAGGCAAAGAAACAGTCAGAAAGAGGAAGAAAGGCAGGACAGAGTTCATATATGGTGATCAAGACAAAAACACAAATGGCTTGGAGTCATAAATTGGATGAAAATATGCATAGAGAAAGAAGCAACCTGCCCAAGTTGTACAGCTTCGAGCAACTTTTCTTCTGGAAGAAAATTACAAAAACCCTGCAAGTTCAAGGTGATGGATACAATTTATTTTAGCAAGTGTGCTCATCAAACTGTCAATCCCCAATTGATGCAAGATTCATAATCCAAGAGAGATTCATTTAGTACAGTGCTATTTCAAGCTGAGACATGAAGAATAGAGCTTATCAGCTAACACTAGTAACTAAAAAGATACTCACACTTTTACAGTGAAAAGCTAGTGAAAACTCTGCAAACCATCTTAATACTAATTAGTTTGGAAAAGGAAATAGAAAGTGCCAATGGAGGATGTTATAAACAGATCTCTGTTTCATCACCAGCGAGAAATTTTATTCTAAATTAGAGTTAAAAGAGGGAGCTAATTATATGAAAATCACTACACTAATCATCATTAGAGGATTTCTATTTCTCATCACCAGGCTTCTTTGCTGAAACCGAAGGATCTCCAGATATATAGCTGACAACAAAGTACATAAAATTTCAAATTTCGTGATAGAGACCATGTAGTTTAAACCCTACTCAAACTACTCTTGTTTTATTAATAAACACGAAAGGATCATCGAAAGGGCACCAAAGCCACCAGTTTACACATTTTCCAGCTTAAAGGTCAGTCCATAATTCAAGATACCTACATCACTGGGGAAAGTGCCAAACACCAAATTAAAGGGGAGTCATATCTAGATGGTAATTACACTTATTTTGTACCAAACACATTCTAGTGAATTTTAATCTAAAAAAGTTGGTCCAGCCAGCATCCACAAAATTGACAATCAAGCATAGTATTCAAATAAACATTGTAGAACAAATAAAAGTCAACCTCTATCATCAATATAGCAGAGTCAGTGCCTGCCAACACTAAATCCAACTCTGACTCCTCCATTTCTTTCGTCGTGGGATTAACGATGAACTTGCCACCAACCAAGCCAACTCGAACTCCTGCAACAGTTTTCGTAGTTGGCACCTCTGACAGGGCTCTGTGATATTGATATTCATATATTTAAGAATGCATACATCATTATATATCTTTAACATCAAAAATTGAAAGACAAACAAGCATACTTACACTGCTATTCCGGCTGATGTGATTGCCAATGCATCTGTGGGGTGCAACCCATCATAGCTTATAACCTATTAAATCCAACCACAAGAGAAACATATTAAGATGAGTTGACCAGTTTTAGCAAAAACAAGGTACCAAGTAAGGCAGTAAGGTACATCGCAGGAAAAACATGCACAGTTACCTAAATAAATTCCATAGATCATTTTGATCATATAACTATCTTTTTTTAGCTTCCAATCATATAACCTTGGATTTATCTTTCGTCGACCAACTTGGAGGACCCACATGCAAGGTGGGATGCAAGAGTATTAAGATGAATTAGCCTCAGTAGTTGATAAATTCGTAATGGGTACTAAGCTGAAACAAAATACATATGCTTGATGCTTCCACCAATCAGAAAGTGTGTTTTATTGCCTTAAAAGAGGATAAATAATCCACAGAAACAAGACAATCATGGTAAGAAATAAAAAAAAGTTACACCACCATGGACAAATTTGTTACACCTTTGTTTCAACTTACCCAAGATAGTATCTGAGTTTCATGATAGAATCCCTTCATCATAGTAGGCCGCAGAGGCCTATCAATCAATCTACAAATAAGCACCTACATAAGAATGGGAGTGAAAGTGAGCTAACGAGAGCTTGGCAAACAGACATGGATAAAACTCTTCAGCCAAACAATATCTAGGGAAATATAGAAAGTGAGGAATTTATAAGAATCCCTTTGTTGCATCACACCGAATGTCATCGATCCCAGGAAACAAATACAAGAATACATCATGATCTCTCAATTTATAGCCATTTAAAAAAAAAATCTTTTATCAATTGAAACATATATTCGTAAATAAAATAATTCCCCTCAATTATAACAAACCCTAAGTAACCTGCAACCTATTTTAGTTTTAATATATAACTTTGAAACCCCCATCACACATGTTCATGAAAAACTTTAGAAGGTTAGGTTTCTAATGCTAAGTACACTGCAGGTTCTTTTCACAATCTAGCACTTACAGCGAGCAAACTGAAATCGAGGCTGCACTTAAAGCAGCTTTGGAAAAAGAAAATAAATATATAATAAGGGTCACTGACAACTGAAACCAACATTCACAAATTCTTGTGCTCCTTAGAGAACCATTTGTGAATGTTGGTCTCCAAAAACTTCAGCTTAGCCCAGCTTCTGCTTCCAGTCTACAGGAAGCTCCTCCCAAAACTATAACCAAACTCAATGCGATCCAAAAAAACAGAATAGCTGCCTATTTTCAATGGGATAAACCAGCTTCAATACTGTAAAACGCACAAGCAAACAAAATTTATGTGCATGAAGAACATTTGTTCACTGCATCACCATCACAAATCTAAATCTATCAAACGGTTACCTCGTGGTCTTTAGTCTTCCCTTCCCGTTTGAAGAATCCTCCACTTCAGAAAACAAGCAAACAAATACCAAAGATGTCAGCTAAAATCTCAAGTAACTTTCAAAATCCCATCCACAACACGAACAATAAATAGAAAACTACAACTCACCTGGTTCGACCTGCCGCTGAAAAACGCTCTTGATAATGCACAGAAAGCGGGAAAAAATCTGACGGTTCACTTGGAGCCTCATCCAAGCAAGCAGTAGTGTATATTATCTACAAAAACGTTCGGTCAAAAAGAATCTCAAGTCGCTCTTAACTCGTCTCATCTCGTGTTAAACTTCATGCCACTTACAGTTTCACCGTCAGTAACTGTCACCGACCCGCTGGCCTGTCTCCCCATGTGACCTGTTTCGACCAGAATCTGCAAAAAGAGAAAAAATTCCAAATTATTTTTTTTTCAAAAATAAAACTATTTCCACGAAATGCAATTCCAAGAAGCTGCTACGCTACGCTGCACTCACATGTCTGTCACCGTAGGGGATTTTAACGGACACGGGCCGAGGAAGAGATGCTGGGCCGCCACCGTGCTCCTCCAGGGCCCGGAGCCTTCGAAGCGAACTGGTCTTGGCATTCTTCCTAGGGAGAAGAGAAGATAGGGAAGCTTTCCAGATGCTGGAAGTTGGGTGACAGGAAGAGGCGGGGCGAGGGCAGTTTCGGGATAAAGAAAGCTTGAGGCGGTTGGTCGGAGGTGGAGATAGGGTTTGGAAGGTGCTAGGGTTTGCGGCGAGCATTTTTAAAATTGTGGTGGGAGCCAACCGCCGCTCCAACGGAGCTCACGAGCTCAGCTTCGAGTGTAGAGCAAGAAGAAGACGAAAGGAGAAGAGGAGAGTAAGAGAGAGAGTTGGGGTTGGGGTTTATCCGTTTGTTTGATGGGCTCGGGGATTGGGCTTGGGAAATTGTGAAAATTCAGGGCCTAGTACGGCCCATTTGAAAGATTTGTGTCCGATAACATTGGGATCTCTATCGCATGAATCAATTTTTTTTTTAAGAGGTGGGGCAAAATCCCCTATGTTATGTATTAATAAAAATGGCCAATAACAAATCTACTTAGTGCAAAACCCTTTTTTGGCCTCTTGTAAGGTTACGATCGTCGGCCTCGTCAAACCCCTTCCACAGGAAACCACGTGGGAAAAAGTCTGTGGAAGGGTAAGAGTACTTCGGGTTGACTTTAACCACTCACTCTCCATGAAGTTCTCGATATATCCTTGACAAAATGGGATTTGTGAACCCCAACTCCTTTTGTCGCATGAATCACTTTGGCCAATGTGATTCTTCCAACGACAGCACTTTTAGCTTTGAGATGTTTGTTTTTTGGGGAAAAAACTCACAAGTCCCTAAGTATATGTATAATGTAGTAGGAAGTCCTTGGGATAACTTTCTAATCCTTGAATTTTGAGAAATGGAACTGATTAGTCCTTGGGTGTACTTTTGGCCAATATTCTTTTATGGAATGTCAAAACTACTCTCTTCTTACTACTCTCAATCTTCTTTCTCCGTTCACCTTTCTCTCTACTCATCTTCTTCCTCTTCTTTCTCCTCTTCCATCCTGTTTTGGCTAAATCCGGTAAACATGGAATTGAAGGAAACAACATTAGGAGAACTAATGGTTGTGAAGATACTGCAAGCTTCAGCTAAATCACCACACTTGGAGTACATTGAGACAAGTGCATTCTGAATAGACAAGCTGCCTTCCATATTCATTTTCACTGCAAAGGCATGGATCTGCAATCCTTGGTTTAGAGTTGTCAGACAAGCCGAGGCACCCAGTACGCAACTCAAAGTAACTATATTCGGCCAAACTTCATTCCTCAGCATTTGAGTGAAGCAGTATAGCGCTTCCTCGTATTTCCTGCAAATCACAAAACCAGATATAAGAGCAGTCCAAGTGAAATCATCTTTCTCTGCGAGTCATGTTGAACATTTGCATGGATTTCTCAACATCCCCTTTCCCAGAAAATCCAGTAATCATGATTGTCCAAGAAACTCTATCTTTGATCGGCATCCTCTCGAAAATCTCGTTAGCTTTCTCGACTTGATTGTTCTCAACGTAACCATTAATCAACGAATTCCAAGAAACAACATCTCTCTTGGCCATCTCTTCGAATACCAGATTCGCTTCATCCATACGTCCAAGCCTAGAGTACATTGTTATTACAGAATTGCATAAGAAGGCATCAAAATGAAGTCCCAGATGAAAAACCAGAGCATGAATCTGAATCCCCTCTCTACACCTTCCAACGTTTCCACAAGCATCAAGCATAATAGTCAATGTATTTGGATTCACCTCCACATTTCCTGCTCTTCTCATCTCCACAAACAACCCAAGTTCGTCACTAAACCGCTCCGTGCTCATGTACCCATCAATCATCGACGTCCAAGTAACCACATTCTTCTCCAACATAGCATCAAACACCTTTCTTGCCTCGTCAACCTTCCCCTGTTTGCAATACCCATCAACAATACAACTCCACGAAACCACATCCCTCTCCACCATACCATCAAAAACCCGAATGGCATCCCCCAACCTCCCAATTTTGAAGTACCTGCTCATCAACGCATTCAAATAAACCGGGTCCCGCTACCCCACCGGCACCTCCCCGTACACCGCCTCTGCATTCTCAAACATCCCTGTATGCAAAAACTAGATTGGGGGTTTAATTTTTGGGAGATTTAATAAGTTCATTATATGATTGTGTTTTATCATAATTTCATAATTATGAGAGAGAGAGAGGAGAAGGAAGAGGAAGAAGATGAGCAGAGAGAAAAGTGAACGGAGGGAAAAGATTGAGAGTAGTAGGAAGAGGGTAGTTTTGACATTCCATAAAAGAATATTGGCCAAAAGTACACCCAGGGACTAATCAGTTCCATTTCTCAAAATTTAGTGATTAGAAAGTTATCTCGAGGACTTCCTAGTACATTATACATATACTTAGGGACTTGTGAGTTTTTTCTCCTTTTTTGTTGTGAAGATCTTCTAGCTTGGGATTGGGTGATATAAATTAAGAGAGAAAATTGTGTTGCTCACCTATACTATAGTCATGATTATGTAATGTTCTTTCATAAAGAAAAAATAAAGCATTATGCATTACTCGATGCTCTACTTTAATCTTGGCTTTCTGTGTGCGGAAGAATTGGAAAAAAGTTAGTTTATATCAATTTTAGTTTATAGATTTTGCTATTCTTCTAAACAAAGTTTTTTCATATATGTCAATTGGTTTTACATATATAATGTACTCGGTTTAGTATATCATCTTATGATTAATAAAGATTAGTTGCTCAACTTCTAAAAATACTTTATTCTTTTTTCTATAAAAAAAAGTTTTTAAAAACACTTGATACATGGACGTACAAAAATAATTATAAGAATTGAATAAGTAAAAATTATGTATACAATTTATCACTTTTTAGCAATTTAATAAACCGTTCTTTTCTTTTAAAATAATTAGACTAAATACTATTCTATAAAGTTTTTAGGGTAAATTACATCTGGCCTCCTCGGGTTTGGGATATTTAACGCTCGCCCCCCTGCTATTCTAAAATCGATTAAAAAACCCTTCCTGTATGGCGAAATTGTACGAATCAGCCCCTCATGCCGGAATCGGAGATTTTCTCCGGCGAGGAGGCACTGGAAATGACAAATATACCCTTCTACTAAAAAGCAAAAAAAAATCTTCCTCTTTCTCTTACCCTTCATCTTCTTCCACCTCCGTCTCTAGAATTCGGCTCCAGGTTCTTATTCCGACTCCAAGTTCTTATTCCAATCCATCGTCTTCGTCCTCCCTGATTTTATTACTCCATATACACCCAATTAATTCCTTCCCAATCCACTTAATTCTCGTCCCAATCCAAAGAAAAGGACCCAATTAATTCCTTCCCAATCCAGTTAATTCTCGTCCTAATCCAAAGAAAGGAACCCAATTAATTTCTTCCCAATCCAAAGAAAACGACCTAATTGATTCCTTTTCCAAGCTATTTGCGCTATAAACTGTCCAATTAGCTATAGGAAAATCCCAACAGAAGAATTCAATCTTCAAACATTACGGAGCATATGTAATTGAATTTTCAATCCAAATAAACCTCAACTTCAGCCAATACCCAGCTCCAATTAAGCCTTCAACATTACACCAAAAAAAAAATTATGCCTTCAACACCACAAAATCCCCTCATTACACCCAAAACAAGCAACCACCGCCCAACACCGCGAACTCGAAGACTATCTCTCTCCTTGTCTTACCGGGAGGCTGAAGAATAAGGGAGCTATTGCTATGTCCTCCACCGTCCGATGTGGATTTTTTCCTCTCGATATAGCTAACGTTTTAGGTCATACGCTTCGATTTGGTTAACCTGTTGGATTTGTTAAACCGCGCCATCGCTATGTCCTCTCCAATCATCCACACCGTCTACGGCGGTGCCTCTTCCTCCACCTCCTAAGGGATCTTCCCTCGGTGTCGTAGGGTCCATCTACTTTGGACTCGACTCAGACGACGAGCAGGAACACAATCTGCGTGTTGGGTATCCGGCCCATAATCGCGGAGGTAAGGGGAAAGCAAAGTACAGTGAAATCGAATCTGGAAACAGTGAAATAATGATTTGCGAAATAAGGGGATGGACTTGGTCTTTTTTTTAATAAAGATTTTTCCAAGTTTGGGAGAAACAGTGAAATCGAATCTTGAAGAGTGGGAGTTTTATTTAATTGTTATCTGGGATGAGGAGGAGGACAAGGATGAGGAGGAGGAGGATGAGGAGGAGGACGAGGGAAAGGAACAGGAAAGGGGAAGATGATTTTTTTTTGTTTTTTAGTATCAGGGCATTTCTGTCATTTCCCGTGCCTCCTCGCCGGAGAAAAATATCGATTCCGGTATGAGGAGTTGATTCGTACAATTTTGCCATACAGGAAGGGTTTTTTAATCGATTTTAGAATAGCAGGGAGGCGAGCGTTAAATATCCCAAACCCGAAGGGGCCAGATATAATTTACCCAAGTTTTTAATAATTCTTGTACTTTCCTTAGTATACTGGTTGCAAAAACCAAACTTGTGAGATATTTTCTTTCTTGCACACAAGGGTTCAATTTTGTTTGTATCAAGTGTTCTTCTTCCAATTTTTTGAAAAAATTCTCAATTTTAAAGAATTTTGCATTTAACAAGCTAGTTATCAATAACTTTTAAGATCCATTTCCACACAAAATTCGTGAGTACGAGACACTTCAATACATCCAAGTTGTTCTTCCTTAAAGATTTTCAAAATTTTCGAATTTTATAAATATTTTTTTTTCATTGATGTAGAATCTTTTGAGTTTCTATAGATATCATTTGTTCTTGATTTTTTTGAAATCTTATTATTTTTCAAGTAATCCATGATTATCAAAAGTTTATAACTCAATTTTAAAACTGCAACAACATACTACATCTATATATCAAATTGTTATCCAAATATGGCCAAGAGACCACTTATTACTATGTTATTTGACAATTAAGAGAGAATTAAATAAAATTCGGACTAAAAAACAATAACTTGGAAGTTGAATGACTACATAGAAATTGTTCCCCCTTCACCGGACGAACCTATTCATTTCAGTATCGAAGGAAACCAGATTCTCAAAAGAAAAGAAAACACTAACTCAAAACCTAGAAATTTCCCCAACCGGACCAAGAGACCTAAAGGCTTTCTCGGAGCCATGTCGGTGACGGCGGGGGTGACCGACGTAGCCCTGGCGGTCAGGGACAAGCTAAGGGGTAAGATCGGGCAGACCAAAGTCAAGCGTTATTGGCCGGGAAAGGCGCCGGAGTGGGCCGACGACGCCGATGACGACTCCGACATCAGGACCTCCCGCACCGCCGCCTTGGAGAAGGCGTTTCCTACTCGCGAGGGAGATGACGTGTCCGTTCCGAGGGGAGGCGACGACGCAAGGCTCCGACGTCTGGCCGAGACGAAGGGGGAGAACCGGGAGGCTGCGAGGGAGTACCACAGGAGGATCCGTCAGGCGGAGATAGTGTCGACGGAGGAGGAGGAGGAGCGGTTGGAGCTGGCCGAGGAGGACGAGGAGGCACTCGATGAGAGGAGGCAGAGGATTAAGGCGAGGGCGAGGGAGGTGGAGGAGTTGCCGGTGCTTGAGGAGGAGGAGGAGGAGGCGGAGGAGGAGGAAGATGAGGAGGAGGAGTCTGAGTACGAGACGGATTCGGAGGAGGAGACGATGGGGAAGGTGATGGTGAAGCCGGTATTCGTGGCGAAGAGTGACCGGGACACGATTGCTGAGAGGGAGAGGCTGGAGGCGGAGGAGCTTGCGCTTGAGGAGAAGGCGCGGAAGAAGCTGGAAGAGAGGAAGTACGAGACGAAGCAGATTCTCGTGGAGGAGATACAAAAGGATCAGATGATTTTGAGGAATCTGGAGAACGA
>SOPF01017355.1:0-14707 GCA_012979155.1 Hypericum perforatum
CTCAGAACCTCCCGCCGCTCCACCCCCTCCGGCGCCGCATCCACCGCCGCCGTCAGGCACATCGCCGCCCCGGCCTGCGAGTTCGCGTCCTGCTCCATTGTCAAAACCTCGAGGAGAGACCGGAGCAGCACCGGAGACGGATCTCCGGCTACGGACAGGTCGCCGGAGGCGGCCACGCAGGCGGACCGGACTGCGGAGTCCGGATCGCGTAACCGGCGAGTGAGTGTTGACACGAGCTTCGGGAGGTGAGGGGATATGACGTCATTAGCATGGGAACCGGAGATTGTTGATATTAAGCGGACGACCTGTCGTCTGACGGTGGGCTTGGAGGAAGAGTCGGTTTGGTAGAGGCAGTTAATGAAAGTCGGAAAGCTGTCGTTCGTCAGCGACTTGGCTATCGCCTCCAGCTCCGACGTGGCTATTGCTTGCGTGTCCCTATCCGATAGCTTGTTGAGCGAGTTTATTACTTTCTGCTTCAGATCGGCGCCGTTTTGGTGCTGAGATGGCGGTGGCGGACTCGAGGCCGGGGACTGTCGTTTGGGTTGGGACGACATCGTTTTGGCCTCGGGGCTCCGCATTTGAGAGAGTCGGTTGGTTGTTGTAGACTAGTGAGTGGGAGGACTAATATGTAATAAGTAAGGAGAGGAAGAAGGTGTTTGGGTATTTAAATGACGAGGGGGTTGCTTGTTTAGGAAACTGTTAACGTACGCGGGCTTTTTATTTACACAATATATGTTTAGGAAATACTTTGACGTACTAACGTAAGCGGGCTTTTGGTCTAGCGGTATAAGGATGAAAAGGAGTTTGGAAAGTCCATAATTCGATCTCTAACATTGTAATAGAATAGGTATTAGATTAAGATCTAAAAAAAATAAACATTAGGAAACTAAGATAATAGAATATTAGTCAAGTTAAAAATTAAAATGGAAATTGAGAATTAATAGGCAAGGCAAATTAATTTGGACGCTCTTGGATGACCAATTTGGTAAACAATTTTATCATAATCGAATAGGTCATTTTGTCATAATCGGATAATCTCTTTAATATAATTGATATATTGTTTTATCATAACATAATAGATCAATTTATTGAAATAAGTTTTATCATTTTATATAGAATGGTCCTCCGCACATTTTACATATCAAGAACTAAACAGGAAATTAGGCAAGTAAAAACTAGACGGAAAATTGATTAAAAGGGCGAGAGATTAATAGGTTACAATTCATAATCCTTGTTAATCACGTAAAACTAAGTAATTCTTAATTTTGGTATTGTTTAATCAACCATTATCGGATTTTAAAATTTTGAGCTCAATTAACAAGGGGTAATATTGTAATAATATAGACTGTAGGAGAAGGAATTTAAAATAGGGTGTTGTTTGCGATATTCAACGTGAATATATTCGGCTACCAGTAATAATACTGTACCGGAGAGGTGGACGGCTGCTCAGATCGGGTTAATAAATTCCGGGGGCGATGAAGCCACATGGGAGAGGCAGAGATGGTGGCTCCACATTTATACTAGACTACGAAAATAACATGCCCTGTGGGCACCATGTGTAATCCTTAGTCAACAACAGCTGCAGGGTTAGAATTTAATTTCCCAAGTGATTTATTGGAGAAATTTGAAGTAATAAGATACTAGTATTTAAGTTTCAAAATTCATAAATTTACAGATATTATTTACAGATAAATTCGTAAGTTTACATTGCTTGTGTTGGTGTGGTTAAGATTAATGTATCGAGCGATGGGTCGATTGTACGTACCAGTAGAAAATTACAGTGAAGTAAATGATAATTTACGTAGTTGTGTCGATGTTACAATAGGAAATTATCGACACTATAGGAAGTCCTTGGGTTTATTTCAGTGGCCCACATGCGGCGTGTAATAGACACATGCAATTATGCAAAACTTGGATTCCACCGAACTTTTTGTTTCCAAAGCTTGGGTCAATATTGGTAATTGGTACAAATGATAAATAATTTGAATTTAATTAACAAATTCAAAATGCAAAGTTTACAAATGATTTATTTAGAAAACAACTCCGAAAGAGCCACTCATTAAAATTAATTAAAATTAAACCCGACAAACTTTAAATATTATGACTATAAAAGAAG
This sequence comes from Hypericum perforatum, assembly GCA_012979155.1. Classification (NCBI taxonomy): domain Eukaryota; kingdom Viridiplantae; phylum Streptophyta; class Magnoliopsida; order Malpighiales; family Hypericaceae; genus Hypericum; species Hypericum perforatum. Next base: position 2,117 of record SOPF01017355.1, read on the forward strand.
TTGGGCGCAACTCAAGAACAGGAAGAATATAGCAAATATTGTGAGCTGTTTGATTGAGAGGGCCTCCCAACTGGAAGCTTGACTGAATCCCATTCATACTAATTCGTTCACACCAAGCATGACATGATAAATCTACGGGTCCCCAGAACATGATCAATCCGTCATAAGTTAATTTATCTATTATTTTTCTCCTAAATAATATGATATTTTAATACGTCTTCTCAAATGAGATTTACTAAATCAAAATTTACACAACTTTATTTTGTCAATGAGAGATAAAAATAAGAGTGTGCCAGCACATTAATGAGCACGAGATAAATTTACTATGATTTTATTTTATAACGTTCATATCCAACTCAAAAACTCAAAATAATAGATAACTTAAATTTCTACAATAAATTTGATAGCGGTTTTGCGCTAGTCAATATGATATCCTCGACAATTTGTTCATTTCCAATATTAAAATTTAAATCTTATTCAAGTAAACATAAGCCAAATAATTCTGTTGGTAGTGATAAGACCCTTTAATTAACTCTTAAACAACTGTCACTGATGCGTATTGGTTGTTTGTGATGTGTATTTGTAGATTAATTAGAACCTCCAGATGCCACCAAATTTGTTGCAATTGGGCTTATGAGCAGACACTTAGTGCCAATCATGTTGTTTTGGCCGACAACCTTCACCATCTAAATACAGGAAAGGAATTTGATGGAAAGAAAATATGTGGTATCTATCAAAACTGATATTGCTGGAAAAATAAAAAAGAGGGAGTAACTATTTTGTTGCAGGGAGAGAGTAAAAAATTGGAGCATGTGAGAACAACATGGGAGGAAATATTGTTAAAGTCGTCCTCCGGGCAGAGAATTTCACGTGATCCACTGAACTTGGAATAATGGGGAGCTGAAGCAAGTAATCGATCAGCTGGTACTTGGTAGGAGTAAAAGTAAGACATCAACAACATCGGTCATCGAGCCTACTGCAGGTACTCGCTAAGATAATAAATTTATTCAAGTACCTTGTAGTTGTAGTTTTACACATTTTTATTTAAACACCATTTAATTATGTTGTTCACACTTTGGTGACACAGAATCTAAATTTGACAATTTTAAAAAGAGAGATGAATTTACTTAAGTATCTTGTAATTTTGTACATTTGTTGCTTAAGTATCATTTGTTTTCACTTTTTTGTTTAATGTGATTCTACTCTTTCACTTTTGTAACTGAGGTTACAACTTTGACATTTTTTGTGACGCAAATTTTGATTAATGTGTAAATATCCATGTTTTGTCGTATATTTCGTATGTATTTGGTCATATTTTTTGTTCGCTTTCATCGTGTTCTATTATGTCTTATATTGTTATCAGATATTTGAGTCATGGAGTGGACTTCTACTATTTATCGTATTTTGTGATAATAAATGAAGCTCAATGAAGGTCGTTGAAAGAATAATTACTAGATGCTATATTACAGGAATCGCAAACTCTTTGCTCGAGCATCACATTATCGCATATGAGATATTGTTAGAAAACTTGAAAATAGACCTACAATGTTGCCCTTGATAGTCAAGGTCTAATTTAGAGCGAAATAAGGTCAAAATGGAGAAAAAAAGAAAGTTGAAGTAAAAGTGTGAAAGTGAAAAGTGAAAAAATTTGAAACTATAAGAAAAAGAGGAAAACGAAAAAGAAAGTAAAAATTTTGTGAAAAAGGTAGAGAAAAGTTAGAAAAAGAATAATTGAAGTATGAAAGAAAAGTAAAAAATAAAAAAATATGGTGAATAAGGCACAATAAATAAATGACAAGTCTCGAGCTACACGGTCTTTATGATTTAGGTAAATTGGGATGAGTGTTTAGTAAAGGTAGGGTGAGATACTTTGAATAGATGAACATTTTATGTATATCTCATCGGATTAGACAGTTTAACTACTATCCATGTACTTATATCTTTGAATTTATCGTAGTCCTATTACAACCCAATGAAAAATTCATTTGATTATGAATCCCACATTATTTAAGGCACCATTGTATTATTATAGATCTCAAATTTATATGTGAGTTATAGGAAGTTGCAATGGAGTAGCTATATGAATTGCCCCCGCCATTTTTTTTCCTTTGATAATTATATATATTTTTAATAAATATTTTCATTAAAATTAAAAATTGAGAATACATAATTATGACAAGGCTGTCGGATTCGACAGGAGCCAAACTTTCAGCGAGCGCCAGTGAGGAGGTGTTATGTACCCAACTGTCGTCGAAAATTCGATTCCAACTTGTTATGACTTTCTATTTTGTTGGGTATCTGACTTATTCGTGATTAGATGACTTTTTGCTCATTTTCTAACCCTAGAATATTATATTTAGTTATTTTTCTTATTACAAGTCTCTCATGTTAGCTTTTGAGAGTTTTAATTAGGAACAATATTATCTAAATTTTCTTATTTTATAGCTAGACATTTTGCTATATAAGGATTATTAGTCTTTGGTCTAATCATCATACATTTGCAGCATCCTTGAGATATTATTCTTGTGACTTTTGAGATTATTAATTGAAAGTTAAATTTTGATTGACATTGCCATGAAATTTGAGTAGGCTTGATCAAAATACTAGACTTTTTTTTATTTCTCTATCTCTTGTTATTCGTTATTATATTTTCAATTATGATCTTATGCGTGTTGAATATATGTAGTGAGTAGTATTGTAAGTGGTACCCTAATTTGTGATGATTATCGATGTTAGATTGCAGTTCAAATATCATCGGTGGTAATTTTTAATTAATGTTCTTAATATTTAGTTTAATTTAATTTATCACGTTATAATTATAATTAATAAGAATGGACTAACAGATATTCAAATTAATCAAAAATTAATTAATATGTTATTAAGCATTAATAATATATTTTGATATCATAAGAATAACTTACTAATGCAATCAGAAGCACAACTTATATTGAACCATAATGCTTTCCCATGCAAAAACAAATTTTTTTCCCGTGGATCCACGGAAAAGGTAATCATGTGAGATCGAGGTAAAGGATTAAAATCACGTGAAGGAGAGGACAAACATATTTTTTGAGAATCGAGATGACAACCCTATGGGCTATGACGGCCAAGCGGATTGTCTTTATTGGTTTATATCAGATATTCAGTGTATTAATTACTTCAATTAATTTGATTATTTTTTTAAAAATTTGACAAAAATGCTTGTATAAATTTCTAGCGATCCTACAAAACCCAGTACTTCTTGATTTATGTTATGACGCTTTTCTGGCTGACTGTTCTAATGATTAATGATTGTAGATAAGCTAGATATAAGAAAATGTGATCTATCAAAAAAAGCAAAAACAAGTGATGATTAATATAGGCGAAAAGGTAACGGACCCATGAAGATTCTGCTGCCCTTAGCTTTGCGTGAGTCTCTCTACGAGTCAATGAATCTCTCTTGAGACCAGTACTAACTTTCCCTACAAAGGTGGGAAAGATCTGCAATTGTACATCAAGAATTTGATCGCCTGACCGACCTTATATATTATGACGTTGGGGAGATGATGACTCACATCCATTCGAAGGTAATTTTTTATTTTACATATAGGCTTAAACTATGACTGATAGACGTTTACTTTTTTCAGGGGAGAGTAATAGAAATTTACTAAAAGAGAAAATGAACTATGTAATTAACATTATTAATATAGAAAATTTTAAAATTTTAACCTATAAATGTAACAAATAAGATCTATATTTTTTAAGCGAAATAAGATCAGTGTGTTACATATAGAAAATAGAGCTATTTTTTGTCCAATATACAAAACAATATTAAATGAATGCATTAAAAAAACACTTAATAGATGTGTGAATTTCGTGAATCCCAACCAAAGAAAATTGGCAAGGTGCATATTAATAAAAATAGATAGAGATAAAAAAATTTAAATGTTTGAAATATTATTACTGAAAAAATTAGAAAATAAATAAATGTATACGTATTAGAATTTGCATTTCCAATTAGAAAATGCATATGAATGTAAGTTTACATTGACTTAACATTGTTTCTTTTATTTTTAAAATAGATGTGCCAGCACAATAAATTACGATATCATTGCACTAATACTATGATAACATGATGGGTTAATTGGATTTTTACCCTTGTCAATTAGACCCAATAACCTTCCACGCCCAATTCAGGACACTCCACCAATACATACACCAAACAACTAAATCAACTGTTCTAATTTCTATCCGACGAACTAAATGGCACGACAAGATTATTTACCCACGTTCTCTCTATAGGACAGAATTGGATCCGTTTTGTACACATAAGAGGATCCGATGACTACGAAGAACCAATCCAGATAAGGGCATGGGTAGTGAGAGACAGAGAGTGGATAAGAAACACAGAGGGGAACTCTTGTCTTGGGCGTTATAAATTGGAAAAGGATATAAACTGATAATGGGACCAATGGATCGTCCTTTTGTTGTTTGACTTGGAGGCAAACCCTCTCCCCTTGTCCTTTGGCTCGGCTTCTAAGGGCTTTCACATGTAGAGAGAAGCTGGAAATCTGACCAAAACCATCGAATTTACTTGGATTTAGTTTCGTCTCTTCTGTTACGTTGCATGTGTTTTCCTTGATACAAGACACTAGCACATGGGAATGTAGATGGGTTCCCGTTGGTTAATTGCAAGTTCATAGAATGAATTTGTATATAAGTGCTGCAAACTTATATTCTTGATTATTTTGAAAAATGTAGAATTACATTGATCTTTGTAAAATTATACATGTAAATCGACAGCACACCAATAGGACTGTGCATTGATGTTAGCGTCATTCAAATTAGTATATAGTCTTTCGATTGAATTAGATCCAACTTTCTTATTATACATTGTTATCATAACATGTTAATTATGGTTAATCTTTTTAGTGGAATAAATTGTGATTACTTGAAAGAATGTATATTAGGTTGAAGGTAACATCTTACACTTAGCATATTGTTCAATTGAAATGACATTTGTCATTGAGATCAGAATGAATATGGTAAAATTTACCTTTCCCGATGGTTGCGTAGGATTTGCCACAACTCGTTTTTTTTGTTTTTTGAAATGTTTACTCTTTTTTGGAGAGGTCCTTGGAAATGTTTACTCGATTATCTTTTGCACAAAGATATTTTTTTCGAATTACAGATTATATTATTTTAGAGTTTTATGTTGATTTTTAAATCATTTCAGGTCATTGTTTTTTATAATATTTAAAATAAAGTCCCCAAGTTTTCAAACGGTGAGAAGAGAGCTCTCCCATATTCAATGGAAACCGTAGGGCAATAATCTGTAGTAGATAGTTGCAGGAAAATAATGCAGGACAAAATAATCATTTGTTTGTGGGAAATAATTTTTATTTTGTCAAAATTATATCATGGTTAGTTGTGAGTATGATCTATTTATAAATTTGAAAATCTAAATATTTATCACATTAAAATTTATGATTACAAATGAAGATTATAAAAAAATATAAGAACAGATAAATTTCGTGTTTGTTGTTATAATCACACTTTGTTGTAAATATGATGAGTTTGTTTGTAATTTTTGAAAATTGATTGGATATAAATTTTTTAATGTTACCATTTCGGAAACGAGCTAGAGCAGAAAAAAACGAAGCGCACCAACTTCAATCATCTGTTAGCCACATTTAAGATAAGTCCGTATTTATGAGTATTGATTTTTAGATCTAGCGAATCTAGAGTTGCTGGCAAAGTTTAGGTTGTGACTATTTTCAGTTTAATAAGCTGGCATGTCCATTATTGTTTCTAAACTTGGTAATAAATTGTTGTCACAAAGATTGTAGTCAAAGAAAAGATTGGAAGACAATTAGAACAAGTAATATGATATTGATGGTTGATTAGAGTTGGTAATTAGGTGCAGGGGAATACAAGGTTGCCAGCTGATGACAAATCATGATGCTTTGGACTTTTATTCTGAAAAGTGAAAAATTAACTATGGAAAACTAATTCCATTAAACTTAATAAAAAAAAATTCCAAATCCGTAAAAAATATTAGTGTTTTTGTCACAAGACAACGGGCCATAGTCGAGAAAAACCAATTATAAGCGACGGGTTGATGCTCTCCATCAAAAGGAATCCTGGGCCCTGAATTTTAATCTTCAGTCCATATATCAGTTACTTCAAAAAAATCCATATATCAGTTACTTCTAAAAAAGTCCATATATCAATTACTTCTAAAAAATCCATATATCAGTTAGATATTATTGATAATAACTAAAAAGATGGTTTAATCAGCAAAAAAAAAGTTATATTAAATTTATATTTCTTTACAAATTGAAAATACAATTAGAAAAGTAATTACTAAATACGACATGTGAATCATGAATTTAAGTTGACAGGAGGGAATTAATAGCGATGTTGTGGGCCGGTGCTATGTAAAAGCCCATGAATGAGCTCAACATATATGCAGTCCATTACTTATTATAAAAAGCCTCACCCATTACCAAAATAGGAAAAATCAAGAATGGCCGAAATCGTTATAGATGTCCCTCCCAACTTAGAAACCTGAGACTCCAAACATCCCTTGCGAGTTTCTCAATCCAAGCCTCACTTCGCTCATTCGATTCAGCCGTTTCGATGTGATAAAATAATAATCCACGATTGGCTTATTTTGAGGCATTTATGGATATCAGTACCATTGATTTTATTTATTCAGATTCCACATTTTCTTTTGGGTAAAGTAGAAAGAAAGTTCCTGATCAAAACAAAAATAGAAAAATCGTTCGTTTTGGTTTTCATAAATATCAAAAGTATGTACATAGTATTTCGACAGTAAAATACTAGTACAGCTGACAGAATGCCTGCCACATCTAGAATGCACCTACTTGCTAAATTGCGACTTAACATTGGACTAAGGACTTGTGCTACTTGTTTCTTCTTGACATAAATCTTGCACTTTCCTGTTTTAGACGAAGAAGGATGTTGGAGTTTAGGAATATGATGAAACACTTCCATACATAAGAAGAGTCCAATTGATAGGACCACCACTTTAGTCAAAGAACAAAGACGATGGGTGTCCCATTTAACAGGGCTTTGGTTTCTTCTTCCGCTACCCGAGAAATGCGAGTTCCCCATTCTTGCCTTCTAGTGGGTTTTTAGGGTTTAATACAAACGTTTTATTTTGATTTCTGTCGTTGATATTGTGTGTATGTATATTTACATGTCTAACGAATGTCGAATTCAGTCGTACAATGTTTACTTTACCGGGTTTGTTTGCGTAGTTTTGATGATGACTGTCTTGGCTCGTGGTAGTCGAATTCGTAATGGTTAGGGTAGGATAAGAATCTCTTCGTCTAGCTTGTCTGTTTGGTGAAGATCCGTGCAACACGAGGACGATTATGGAGAGGAAAGAGGAGGAAGAGGAGTCTCGCAGAGTTTACAACAAATGACAACTTATCGTATTCGAAGAAAGTGAATGTACAACAACAAAAAACTGTCGCGAAAATTGTTGAAGCAATAAATTTTGTCAACAGAATTCAGGTCTCCTTGTTGTTTCAGTCGTGAATTTGAAGTTATTTTCTTCTCGATAGGCTGATTCGTGAACTATGTTCTCTGCAGACTAGAGTTCAAGATGATGATATCTTCTGTAAAGCACTTTTAGACATTTTGGATGTGGTCAGAAAAGGAATCAAACCTATGACGGAGGTCTATCGGGAAGTTGCTACCCTCTTTCATGGAAACGACGACCTACTTCAAGAGTTTTGTCATATTTTTTCGGAAACAAAAGAGGTTAGTTTTGTGCTATTTTTTTCATTTTCCGGAGCTGTCCCATCTCTCTCAAGCTAAGACTTTCTGATGGAGATAAGGATGAAGATAGAGTATTAGTTATCTATAGATTTATTTATTAATTATATTTATGTTTTGGATTATCATTAGGAGTTTGATTTTTAGTAGGATATTAGTTAATAGGTTTCTTATAAATAGGACTTCTAGTATATTGTTTTAGGTGGTTGATTGATTAATGAAAAATTAAGGTTATTCCTTATTCTGTTTTCGTTTCCGGTATCTTGTTAGATCGAGGATCGAGACATTATCGTGTTTTCCGGGTATTCTTGGAATCAACGGATAGACGATTACCTATCGACGAGTTTCCACTGCATCAGTTGGTATCAAGAGCTACATTCGTTCCTCGTGGTGTTCGATCCTCGTTGTGTTCGTTCATGTGGTATTCGATCCATTGATTGGAGTTAGTTCGTTTTATAAAAAAAAAAGAAATTGAAGGCCGTTGTTTAGGGGTTTCAAAAGAAACCCAAGGAGTCACCTAACTCACATTCAAGTCCCCACCGACAAAGCATGAGCATCGCTGCACCTCTGCCGCCCTTAGTGGTCAAGTGTCTGGTTTGATTTTTCTTTCGATCTCAAATTAAGTTTTCGCTAAAATTTGGGGGATTTTGCTGATTTGGAATTCGGAGGCTATATTTGCCAAATTTTCCCTTTTGGCATATTTTGTTTTGGTATTTTGGTTACTGGAACAAAATTTTCTACAGGGAAATTACAGTTTGGTCCTATCAGATTTTGCCAGATTACATATTGATCTAGAATGAATAAATTATGCTTTGGTTCTAGAAATATTCTAGAATCTATAGATTGGTCCTTTTGGGAACGATATGATCGCCAAATGCGTAAGACGTTGCATGAGCTTCAAGTTAATTTGGATGGTTTGAAACAAGATTTGGCAGAGTTCAAGAGGAAGCAACAGACTGCACTTGAAGATATTGAAGAGGATTTGGTTTGGGAAGAAGTTGATGAATCCGTTGTTGACTTAATCGGAGAGCCAATTTATGACATCTACCATGATGAGGATGACAAGGTTGAAGTTGTTGGTGAATCTATTATGGACTTATTTGGGGAACCAAATTTTGACTTTTACATTGACGAGGAAGAAGAAGTCGAAGACTTTTACGTTGAGTTATTGAATGCGCCTTTCCATCAAGTCGCTCAAGATTATGAGATTGAAGAGGTTGAGCACATTGATTTTCTCAGAGTGGACAGGTTTGATTATATTACAGCTTCTCCATTGTTGACTTTGTGGAACAATCTTAAGGATGCTGAAAATTTTGCTCGAAAACATAAGTTTATGGCCTTCCATCGGGATCATATTTGCGGCTACGTGCTTTTCAAATATCTATTCTGCTTGAATGGGCGATATCAAGTGTCTCCACGCCGTTCGAAGTTAATCAAGAGTGCATGTACGCAGATCTCCAACTGGCCTACGATACCAAATTCGAGGACGAATTTCTCTAACCGGGGGAGAATGATGGAGATAAGGATGAAGATAGAGTATTAGTTATCTATAGATTTATTTATTAATTATATTTATGTTTTGGACATTAGGAGTTTGATTTTTAGTAGGATATTAGTTAATAGGTTTCTTATAAATAGGACTTCTAGTATATTGTTTTAGGTGGTTGATTGATTAATGAAAAATTAAGGTTATTCCTTATTCTGTTTTCGTTTCCGGTATCTTGTTAGATCGAGGATCGAGACATTATCGTGTTTTCCGGGTATTCTTGGAATCAACGGATAGACGATTACCTATCGACGAGCTTCCACTGCATCACTTTCTTTGTCTGAATTGCTTGCCAGAACGGAGGGATGTCACATATTGAAGCAGACCGAGGTTCCATTGTTCTTCAGGTGCGGATTTCGCCATAATCCTCATTAATCTCCATTTCAACATCAAGACCAACAAACTCACAGAGATGTCGATGCGTGTAAGAATCTTCTGCTCTGAACACTTCACCAATTACAAATACACGTTGCATATCAGCATTGATTGCCATTTGCTTATGCAGCTGGGGAGACTGGGCCAAGCATGCATCTAGCCCATTGTACTTTAGCTTAAATACAGAAGCTCCGCCTTCACTTGATCCAGCAATTAATTTTGGAGTGTGAATCTCGCAAAAACCTTCCTCATATAGAAATTGGCTGAATAAATGGCCAACATAACTCTGAATACGAAAAATCCCTTGGTTAGCAGGCGTCCGGAGGTCCAGGAATCTTGAATTCAGCCGAGTATCCTGATTCACACGCACTAGTCGCTCTCCAGCCTGTAGAGCTTCTTCAATCTCCTTTTCACTCCTTGCCGCATCCTCTATGTTAATGGGAAGCATCGGGGTTGCTCTACTTATACAATAAAGCTGACGCACTAGGATCTCCACCTGCTGGGAAGTCCCTTTGATCGGGACGGAGGGGACCGAAACCTTGCCGATGACATCGACGATAGACTCTCTCGTCAGCCCGGCGACAAACTTCACCATCTGCTTGCTGACTAGGTCGGGCTGGGCGGTGACAACGCACTGGACCGTGAAGCCCATCTTCCTCACCACGACGAAGGCCATGTTCTTGCCAACGGTGCGAATGGTCTGGGCCCGCCCCCGGATCAGGACCTCCTTGCCCTCCATCTCCTTGCTCAGCTTCTCAACCGGGGTCCACTCCCTCCGCTCCGTCCTGTCCTTGGACCGCAGCTCCGAAGGCGCGGTATCCCCGTAATTGGCGGCCAGCGGGTCTGCCTTGTCCTCGAGGGAGAGGGAGGCGGTTGCCGCCGCGGCCACCTCCTGACGGCGCCGGAGCTTCTCCTGCTTCGCGGCCTCCTTCTTGGCGGCTTTCTTGGAGACTTCGCCGGGCTGGGAGGTCGGGAGTTCGGGTTCGGTTGTAGACGACATTTTTTTTTTTGCCAAGAGCGGTTACTGACAACTAGGGTTTGAGGTCCAGGGTTATATAGGGAGTGAATACCATGAGATATTTCTGTTTAGGGACAAAGGTTAATTTAGACAAATTATTAATCTACTAATTTGATTATTTTCGTAACTACCACCTACTACCTAATTTGCCTCTTTCATTAATTATCTACTTTCTCTTCATTAAATATATTTTTAAACTTAAAAATCGTAATACTAACCGTCATTAGTTCTATTCAAAATAATTTTCTACTTCCCGTTTTAGACTAATAAAGATGTTATTGAGGGAATAATTCTCATATAAAGTGTGTGATCGTGGTTTTAGGGTTTCAAATTTTGGAGGTTTTTTTTTTTTGGGACATATGAGTATCAAAATTTTTTACAATTACGACTGGTACATTATTTGTGATAGATCCTAGTTTTTCACTCCATAATTTTGTTTTCGATTTCTGATAGAGACCATACAAAAAATTACCACAAAATTATTCTCATCCATCTTTCGTTCCTATTCACTAGACAAGAAAATCCAGTAGAAGCCCAGGGGTCTTGGGCCTCAGATTTTGACAATTTACTAATTTGAACCGTTTGTCCAGATAGCAACTTATCATCATTGATCGGAAATGTCGAATTTAATTAGATACTTACATCTGGCTTTTCGTTGATCGTATTTTGTATGAATTAAAGGTTTCCCTTGTCTTATTAATTCATCTATTTTAGTAAGAGATTTGTTTGAGTTGGAGTCAAGTGCATCAAAATTTGTCAGGGTTTTTATCACCTTACGTGGTCAGTAGTCTGATTTTAACTATCGAATTTAGGTTGACGTCCACTATTACAGAGAACACCGAGCTTGAGGAGAAGAACTGCATGAAGAACCTACATGAAAGATCCACGCAGAATTTCTCGCACACCATCATAGCCAGAAATGTTACAAATTTATATTCGAAATGATACGTTCATTCATTATTTTCTTCAACATTTTTCTTCACACTCCTTCGTTTAGCTGCTAATCAAATGATGTCTCTTAATTTTAAACCAATTATCGTGTCATTTGGTTTACGAAATGACACCAACAGTAATAATAAAAAGCCTCTATCCATCTCCTATTATCTTCCTGGCCAACGTAAATTACCACAGGGAAGATGGCATCTGATGATGAACTTCCCCCTCCACAGCGTCCTTTTCCAAGTATTCCCGGCTTCCATCTTTTCCCTTTTCTTAGTTTCTTGCTTTTAGTGCATTTTTTGAGAAATCCTTAAGATTTTACTAATTTTAATAATGCGAACATATTAACCTCACATACAGTGAATTAAAATCCCGAGGTACTAAGTCTCACTATAAAAACAAGGGATGTGAAAATTCTGTGACAAAAAAATAGAATACCCGACATATTGCCATTTCAAATTCATACCACTGTTTCGTACACATATTTTCTTTGAAGTTTCTTCTCTAACGGCTGGAGTTTGGGAACCTCTCGTTTAAATGATCTTTGCTTCTCACTCCACTCTTGTTCTTGCTGCTTATCTGCCCAGCTTGGACTAATAGGAGGCGTAGGTCGGCTATAGCAACTTCTGTTGCCACACTTTCTGCTGCAGAAGTTCCCGTATACGTTGAAGCACGGAAGTTTGTCGACAAAGTCAAGGTACGTACACCCGTATTTGTTTCCGTTTGCATGTATAACGCATATTGATTCAAAACTTTCGACTCTCTTCGAATATTTCAAATCTTGAATCGTGACCCCTGCAGGCTAGGTTCCCAAACGAGCCTAATAAATCTGCAGAATTTATACGCATTGTGAGACAATACAGGGATGGAGGTTTTAATCCAGTGGAGGCCTGCTCCAAGGTTTATATTTATATATATAAGTTCA
>SOPF01017356.1:0-12076 GCA_012979155.1 Hypericum perforatum
GAGATTGCATGTCATAAGGGGAGCGAGAACATGGAGGGACGACATAAATTTGTAAATACTAACAATGAAGGGTCAAAAATGGAGAACCACTTCGAAGACGAAGGGGATGAGTTTGATTAGAGGTAACAATTCCATTACAAGTCAGAGAAGCAGACCAATGTTTGTTTTTTCCAACACACTAACCCTTCCCTTGTATATGTTCAGGGTGATGATGGTTCTTTTATAACATGTTAATATTGTGGATGTGATTGCAAACAAGAGCGAAGCGTAAGAGTGGTGGATTTGTTTACTAAGCGGAATTGTGGATACAGTGCTCTTTGGGGTCTCAAGTGTCAACTCCGATTCTTGTATATAACACAACTTACATATGAATGGAATGTAATAATTCAGGTTGTAATGTGTAAATAATGTAGCAACTTGTCACGGTTTCCATTTGATTAATTCCATATTTGATTTGTTTCTCTACAACCAAACTCTGACAGGTCAGTGGAAAGTGTAACGAATCAATAGATTGTACAAAAGATAATTAATTTAAAAGTTATAAAAGTTGTGGGATTATAGAGAGGTTGTGTTTGGAAAAATATTATTTTATAAAGATAATTAATTTATAAGTATTTGAGTATATATTACGATTTTGAACGACCGAATACAGCAGTGCCCTGTGATTGTTGATGCGTCCAAATGTGGATCTAAATTACGTTAAAGAGTACATGATCGCAACAAGTTGTAAAGTGATAAGTCAAGTCGTCTCCACAGGGAAAAATCGAATTCGTTGCTAAGTACCAGATTATGTAATCGAGATCTTAAGCTAAGTAAATCTATTTATGGTTGTTGAAAATGCTAAACTACGGATTTTAATATTGTAAGAACCTAAAGTTGTCAATCTTAAGTTGTTAACAATATCGAATAACAAAGATTGATCCGAATCAAGATGTCACTATTGATCCAAGAATCAATTATGAACAAATGGATGTACTCAAAATCAAGTTGTCACTCCTTAACTTATAAACACATGCATATATTCATTTTAAGCAAAAGTAAAGAACTTTGAAATGTAAAAACGAAATCTATGCCAATGAAACAAAGGTACCTCTTTGATTAATGACTCAAAATGTTGAATACAACCTTTGTTCTCCAAGAAAGCAATAAAAACGAATCTAAGCTAAGATTGAAGTCTACAACTTTGATTTTGCCTATTCTAATACTTGGACTTCAATGCCTTCTTCCTTGATTGCCTCCTCCATTTATAGCCACTCTATCATGCTTGCCAGAGGGAATTGAGCTGTCATTGATCAACAAAATTGGTTGCAAGTTGAAGGATTTGAGGTTGCAAGTTGATAACTTTCGGTTTACAGCTTTTCTTGACTTCTGCAGCAAGTGTAGCGATCGCTATAGATTGTAGCGATTGCTACAAAACATAGCGGTCGCTATGAAAAATTCGGAGCTCGCCCCTAGCGATCGCTACACATGATTTTTCACCTTTTTCTCCCTTCCTTGAACGACTGGTCGTCTGCTCCAATTCCTACAAAAAACACAAATAACAATGACAAAGATATGTTTTCTCGACTAAATACGAAAACACGAATAATTCTAGGCTAAAATGATTCAAAACATGACTAAATGATATGCTAAACATAACCGAAAACATGTACGTTTACACGTACATCAATTATCACATGTTCGATTCATGACAACATACAAGAAAATTATTGGACCTGAAATTTGAATCATGAGGGCAGAAATGACACCACCGCAAAATAGAAATTTAGATTAATGACCATATATCAATTGGATAAAATTACACAAACGTGACAAAATGCTTACTATCAAAGTGTAACTTTTCTCACAACTTGAAATCAAAATTTTTGGGCAAGTTATAAATGATCATTTATTGGTTCATCTACGTGCTTTGATTGCCGATGATATTTAATTTGTACAAGTTAATCAGTGATTATCAATCATATAATTACTGGTTGTTCCAATGTATGAATTGCCAAACTCAACATCAAATTATCTCAAATTTGTACACTCAGCTCCAATTGTTATAAAATACCCTAAAAAATGTAAATGGATTTGGTGTACAAAAATGTGTCAAGCCAATTAGATGGTCACACCTTATATTTCACTAGAGTCTTGCAGAAGAATTTATGATGAGCCAGGTGCTTCCTCTTGTGCCTTAATCTGCACTCCAATGACAAAAATCCTAAAACCAACTTCATTTATTCCAGAAGAAAAGTCACTTTCCATTTAGAAGTCCTGTTCTATCAAAGTAAATAAACTCTACATGTGTCGAATGAGAAATGAAAAAGACTTCATGTGTTGGCAAAGCCAAGTAACACCAAACGACCATGTGAACGTATATTTTTTTTCTTCAAATAATAATCAGTCGAATCAACTCACAAGAGAAATGTTTTGTCTTAATTAAAAGGTATTGAATTCGAACCTAAATTCTACCCGCTCTAGTGTTTCTCACAACTTTCCTTCTCCAACACCAAGCCAAGAAGGAAAACACAAAAAAAAAACACATATCCATTTTCCAAGTCTAATGTCTCTTTCTCTTTAACAACCAAGTTTCCTCCCTTTCTTTCACACATTTTATATTGAAACATCACCATAAAGTATCTTTGGAACCCAAGTCAGCTACATAGATTCCTCCCAAGCTATATAGCCCAATTTCTAAGCAAGTTTAGGTAAAAGAAAGCTACACCAATCTCCCATCAAACCCTTCCTTTTCTGAGCATTTTCTCTTCATGGGTCATTGCGAATTCCCCCTCGCTTCCTACTCCTCCTATTTGACCTAACCATCCAACATAACTTTTTTCGGATATTCACTAGACCGACTAATCATTCGAAAATAATGCAACTTCATGTATCTCCGAGCTTGAGGCATGTAACTGTGTTTTCTGGGAAAGGAGTGAGAGAGCTCATGAATGTGAAAGTTGGCTCGAGAAGGGTTTCTTATAGGATGCTTTTCTATTCTCTCCTCTTCTCCATCTTCCTCCTCCGCTTCTTCTTTGTGCTGTCCACCGTTGACGATATCGACCATAGCCATGGAGAAACCTCCAAGTGCTCTACTATAGGTAATTGAGCTATTTATTTTATCAACCTATCACATAGTTTCCTGTATTTTTTACAAAATATTTTCTATTAATGCCTTGATGTTTTTGTCTTTTTTACTTCTCGTGAAACATGGAAGTACTCGTTGCTACATTATTTTCTATTAATGCCATATTCTTTAGATGTCTACATGGATAAATTTTTTAAAATGTGGTTATATTGCATTGTACTCGTCTTTAGATGATTTATCGATAAAGTAACCTCCTCTAAATTCCGAAAATAATAACTATAATAGAACATAATCGTATTTATGTATCCAGGGATCATGACGTTCCTTCTAACTAATGTAGGTTGCTTGGGGAAAAAGCTAGGGCCAAGGATCCTCGGACGAAGGCCCGAACCATCGGTAAACTCTTGACCCCTCACCTACCTGGTTTACACATTATTTTTTTCAAAAAATTTTATATTATGAGTTAAATATTGTCAGGTCAATTATCATTAGTCTTAATTTACATATTTTCAATACCGAACATTGTTTTACTTACTTCTCTTACTACTGAGGAATAGATTATTTTACATTGATGTATACAAAATTTAATGCATAATTTTTTTTTTCTGAGAAAAAGAATTAATGTGGTGTTGACGTGAAGGTACCAGAGATTATATATCAAGTGTTAGGGGAACCAACTGGCAACGATGAGCTAAATGGAAGATCAGATATTCCTCAGACATTAGAGGAGTTCGTGGCTGAGGTTAAGAAGGTCAGGACAGATGCAAGAGCTTTCGCCTTTAAGCTTAGGGAAATGGTACGTACATTAAGTTCATCTTAATTCTACGACATCGATGTCGATTTTGTGATCTCCAGCTCTGGCAAAGTAGCTCTAATAGCGAAGAAAACGGTTATCAATATTAGAGACAAGCTAATTAGAAGAGAGAAATTTCTCTTTTCTTGATAAAGTATAAAATGAGAAAATGTGTAGGTTTACAAAAAGTACATAGTGATTATATACTAGTCTAGCTGGATTAACTTAACACCATTGTTTTAAAAAATGCGGTCTGACCGGCGGTCGGACCGCGAATCGCACCCAAAGATGGTCTATTTTTGGTTAATAAATTGATGTCTAGGCGAAACGCCCAATTTTTGGCCCGACCGGATGGTTTGTCCAAACAATCTGGTCGGCTTGGATGGTTCAACCGAATATTTGATATTTTTATATATTTTTTATAAAATTTATAGATTATTTACCTATATATCTATCTATATTTCAAAAAATTACTTAAAAATCAAAAAGAAAAATATTTGGTTCGACCAACAATTGGGCCGATCAGACCGGTTAGCTCGGAGATCGGACCCAATTCCGGGTCTTTTTTAAAACCCTGCTTAACACCCTGATGTGGCATGGGCTATGGGTCGAGTCTTGGGCCTATTTCTTTTCTCCGTTGCTTCCCACTCCTCTTTCTCTAGAATCTCTTCCTGCGTTGTCTTTCCAAACACCAAGGTAGTGGGATTGGAATCATTCAATACCCTCTCGCAAATTGGAACGTGAATGTCAAATCAAGCCAAACTTGGTAACAAGATAATGATGACACTTGGGGAGAGACCTGGTTAGAATGTCAACGACCTGAAAATCTGTCCCGAGATGAAAAAATTTGATCAAGCTCCGTTGAACTTTCTCCCGGATCAAGTGACAATAGATCTCTATATATTTTGTACGCTCGTAAGATATCAAATTAGTAAATTGCTGATTTATTATCATGGTATACTAGAGAAGGTCTCGGATTCCGAGTTGCAAGTCTTGGAGAAGATACAACAACTATTTAATTTCCTTAGCTATCAAGGCAAGAACTCAATATTCAGCTTCCAAAGTTGAACAAGAAACTTGTTTCTTGGATTTTTAGGCTACCAAGGAATCACAAAAATTAACTGCAATATCAATTACACATCTACAAAAATCTTAATAATTGTCATAATTATTATCATAATATCTCTTCAATTTTGGATCAGACTTCCTTACAAAGATCTATTATTCTAAAGTTTTGTTGTTATTGAGATTCCAATATTGATTATAGTATCTTGTTGGCCTCAAATTACAGGTTCAACGTCCATCCATCGATTATTTTAAAGTTTTGTATTGTTGAGTTTAAATAAAACTAATGCAAGTTGAAGTCGGAAAAAGCCCAAAGTAAATTGTTTGGAATTTGGATTGTTTGGCTCTAGTAAGCCAGATACAAAGTCATATAAACTTTAAAAAAAACTTTTGTATTGAATATGACTTATGTTAATATATCTTACTACATTGTTTTCGACGATCAACAATTTAATGTCTTATTTGAATGGTTTTTCTTTCCAATCATTTTACCTGTGTTTTTCTCATGTATCAGGTTACATTACTAGAACAAAGAACTAGAAAAGCCAAAATACAAGAGTACCTATACAGGCATGTAGCATCAAGTAGCATGCCAAAGCAGCTGCATTGCCTTGCCTTGAAGCTAGCCAACGAGCACTCGACCAACGCTGCAGCCCGCCTCCAGCTCCCCTCGCCGGAGCTCGTCCCCACCCTCGTCGACAACTCCTACTTCCACTTTGTATTGGCCTCGGACAATGTGCTTGCTTCTGCTGTTGTTGCTGCTTCCCTGGTGCAGAACTCCCTGCGCCCTCACAAGGTGGTGCTCCACATCATAACAGACAAAAAGACCTTCTCCCCGATGCAGGCCTGGTTCTCGCTGCACCCTTTATTGCCTTCGATCATCGAGGTCAAGGCGCTGCACCATTTCGATTGGATTAGCAAGGGGAAAGTACCCGTGTTGGAAGCAATGGAGAAGGATCAAAGGGTCAGGTCACAGTTTAGAGGAGGGTCCTCTGCAATTGTGGCAAACAACACCGAGAAGCCGCAAGTCATTGCAGCCAAGCTGCAAGCACTCAGTCCAAAGTACAATTCCATCATGAACCATATCAGAATCCATCTCCCCGAGGTAACACTTCGGCCATTAGATGCATAATTCGGTTTACACACGTCAAGATTTTTTATGTGCTGAACAATGAGCTAATTCTGCAGCTATTTCCAAGTCTGAACAAGGTGGTCTTCCTAGATGATGACATTGTGGTTCAAACCGATCTTTCACCGCTGTGGGACGTAGAGATGAGCGGGAAGGTTAATGGAGCTGTGGAGACATGTCGAGGTGGAGATAAGTTCGTCATGTCGAAGCGACTCAAGAGTTACCTGAACTTCTCGCATCCACTCATAGCGCGGAATTTTGATCCCAATGGATGTGCATGGGCATATGGGATGAACATTTTCGATTTAGAAGCTTGGAGGAGGACAAACATTAGCATCACATACCATCATTGGATTGAACAGGTAATCAACAAATGATCGAAACAATCGCGCTGAGCTAGAGATGATCAACTAATGAAATTCGATTCCCATTGCAGAACTTGAAATCAGATCTCAGCCTGTGGCAACTAGGAACACTACCGCCCGGACTAATAGCATTTCACGGCCACGTTCATGCAATCGATCCGTTCTGGCACATGCTAGGCCTTGGATACCAAGAGAACACCAGCTTAGCTTATGCGAAGAGCGCCGGTGTTATTCATTTCAATGGCAGAGCAAAGCCATGGCTAGATATAGCGTTTCCTCAGCTCAGAACGCTATGGTCCAAGTACATCAACTTCTCTGATAAGTTCATCAAAGGTTGTCATATAAGGGAATTCTGACCTGGATTTTTGTTTCGTAAAAACCATTTTTTACGTTGGTTCTTCGCAAAACCATGTCATTCAAGTGTAATGTAATGTGTATAATATGCACAAGCGCCAGGCATCTGCATTTTTTCGCCTTTGATCGCTTTTCAGGTCACTTTCTGCAGACATTAATCATCACTTCTTTATTCTGAGTTAACAGTATCATTGTTCGACAGACCCATCAGTTTCGATCTTCAGCCACAGATGTATTGTTAGAAGTGGCATGTTTTGTGTGCCTGATCTATTCAGCGATATGAACAAACATAAATGCATACGCTCTCCATCGGATGCCAACAATTCAATCCTAATCGGTTAAACTCAGTGGGGTCTGCATAAAGTTTTGTCGTCCTAAATCATACCTGACTTGATTCTGGTACCTAAATTAACCCATACATCATGGTTCAATCTCAAATATTAAGTTGCTATGCATGGCATGGTTAATTAAATTTACATCCAAACACCGGCAAAAGTACGCACTACAATGCAGATAGCAAGTGCAGCAAGTTGCTGTTGATATCCAGTTAGTCACTTACTTCATCAGGAACTAGTACAGACGGCAACAATTGAAACACTGATAGAATAGTCCACGGCATAAACCATCTAATTCATCCGCAGTTGCCAACTTAAGCAACAGGCGGGCGGAGCACATGATCTTGCGATGTGTCCACGGAAGCCGGGGGCATGAACTGCCACATTGCAACACCAGGGTAGCCGATGAACGGGACCATTTTGTTGCCAGGTGCTTGACCCTGCGCAGCAAAAGCAGCAGGTATTGCAGTAGGGGGTGGCAAGAAGCTAGGCTGTACACTCAGTGCTTTCAGCTGCTGTTCCAGCTTATCCTTTTCACCCTTTAGCCTCTGTTTCTCATCTCGAAGCTCATTTTTCTCAGCCTGTACAAGAGAAAGAGAGAGAAAAAGATCAGAATAATAATCCAGAAAGCCCATCCTTCAATTTGATTTTCGAAGAACAAACAACATAGAAAGAGAAGACTTCAGCGGTAGGTACAGGTAATACCCAAAAGTAGACTACATCAGTTTCAGTTCTTATAGGGAAATAAACATGCAGAGAAGATGAGCAGATAAAAGATGAACAGAAACTCGAGAGATATGATGGGCACCTTAAGCTCTTTGATTTTTTCTTGAAGACTCATATTGGAATCCTTCAACTTCTGGGCTTCACTGCGCATCTGTGTCACCATTCGGACAGCATCAACCAAGATAGCAGCCTTGTCAGTCTTGGGAGCTCTTCCAGGCTCCAAGATAGCACCCAGTTCCATAAACCTAGCAGGGACACGACAACGAAAGGTGGGCATTCTTCGATTGGGAGATTCCATGTGTGTGTGTGTGTGTGTGTGTGTGTGTGTGTGTGTGTGTGTGTGTCTGCGTGAGTGTTACAGAGAAAAAGAGAGTTCACCTGTCATTTAGTTTGTCCCTTCGCAACTTCTCCCGACATGCCTTCGAGGTCGATGCACCACATGATTCAGATCTACCCCTGTGCAGACGAACACATAGTTAGCATGCTCACTAGCCATGCTGACACAACTCCTGGTAACTTAAATGACCAGTAATAATGAGATCAAAGGATTAAACCGACAACGGAACAAGAAGAAAAAAAAAGTTAGCATGGCAGAAATGTCAAGGACGTGTGCATGCAATTCATTCCATTAGAAAAATCAACCACCAGAAGCTAAGCCTCAACCCCAAGTTCAATAAAAATGTCCATCAATAACATGCTTCCCCCACCAATAGAACTTGCCGAACGAATCTCTTAACACATCGTACATGATTATCGGTACACTCAGCACTAAAAGAACCAGAATCTCATCAGAGAGCACTAGAAACATGGCACCATCCTATAGTCACCCCTTATATGGCCCTAGCCATTACTAATCAGCTAATTCAAATTGTTCCAGTGCCACGTCATGAAATAGAGAGCACAAGGCAGGGGAAAACAAAACAGGGCCCACCTCTTCTTGGAGCAAGTTTCCTTGTTGACCACGGAATCCGCGAACGACCCATCAATCTCCACACTAACACAACCGAAACCCACATCAATTCCCCCACTCGCAAAGAATCCCCAATCAAATCAATAAAAACCCTAATAACCAAAACAGAGGGAAATTGCGCGGAACCTGAGGTTATGGGAGGGGACGAGTAGAGGATGATGAAGCTGAGGAGGAGGAGCAGGAGTAAGAGGAAGCGAGGGCTGCCACGCGGTTACCGTGAAGGTGGGGTCATCGTCGATGAACGCGCCGAAGTCTCCGATCCAATTGGCCTGTTCCGGCGACACCATTGCCGGAGCAAGAAAACGCGGCTCTCTGGGTTTTCGCCGGAAGGGTTACCGATCGTCCAATTTTCCCAATTACGTAAAGGAATTGGTGGTGGAGAGAGAGAGAGAGAGAGAGAATGACAGCTAATTTTCCCTCTTTCGGTTTTTATTGTTCTAGGGTTGTTTTTGTCTTTTTAATGGGTTTGGGATTGCTGTCGTTTGTACATGTGACCGGTCGGCGGTGTAATGTGTACACTTAGTTAGTTATGTTTAACAATTTCTCTCTCTAAGATTGGGATGGGGGAGACATCTAATCTGATTGATCTATATGTTAGTGAAGGGGGGGCAACTGGTATATATGCATGCACCTGGTTGGAAATGAGGTTAGTAATTAGTATATCTTAATCAGAGAAAATCTTTGTAAGATATGTTTGGTTTAGCTAATTCAACTTGGTTAATAGCTAATTGATGCTCTTGATAGCAATTTTTTTTTTAAAAACTAAGATTCCAAAGGTGGGTTTAGCTGATTGAGCTCGATTATTAGCTTATTAGCGTCATTGATGACCATTGCTTTCGAAATCAGACCATCAATTTGAATGCGGCTCGGGTTAACACGGTCGTTTTTTTACAATAATTCAAATTATTTTAGACCGGTAATTATAGAATTCAACCAAACAGACTTTTCAATTGTCGATAAAAATTAAGGTTTAGTAAAATTTATATGTGCTATTGGTTGTTTCTATGTGTTAACTTATATATGTAAATTTGTTTTTTTTATCTAAGAACATTTAGCAGATAAAAGATTGTTATGTATTTGCTCATAATACATAGTATAAGATATGGTGTTAAATATATGTTGCACCATAAAAATGACTTCAAAAGTTAGAAATCGTAATATAGAGATATAAGTCGTACGTTTATGAATTACAATTTTGGACATTCAATACTACCTTTTATAGAAGGATTTGTTTAAAGCCTCCACTGTTACCTTTGCTCAATGTGAAAAAAAAAGACGGGAAACGACCGGATTTTCTTCGTTTTTGCTAGATTTGGTTCGACTGTTTGGTTGTCAATCGAATGCAGATTCTTTTACTATTAATTATATTTTAGTGTTAAAATGTCAAATGAATTTAAAAACTCTACAATTTTATCAGGAAATTTATCAATACAAGAATCAAGATATAGTTTAATTTTTAATCAGATAAAAATAAATTTTGGGGGCTTTTTTGTGTTTTATGGGCTGATCCAAATATCATCCACGTTTTGTAAAAAGCTAACCCATATTACTCTTATGTTGCACTTCAATCGATTAGACCGTATTTAAAAAAAATACGTGTGTTAATCAGTTATCTAACCAACACTTCCGAAAACAAATGATCGTGAATTGAGTTAGGAAAATTATTTATTCAAATGGTACAGATATGATTTTTTTTGCAAAAATCTAAAAATTATAAAATTAAAGTTAAAAAATATAACACAGGTCGATATTATATGAAAAAAATTATCATTGTCGTAAAAAAATAAAATAAAAATAAAAATACACATGTTAATAATTTTTTTAAAGAAAAATCAAAACTATGAGACTAAAATGACAAAAATTTACATTAGTCAATATAGCATGAAGAAAATATTATTTTCACCAAAGTACGAAAATACACATGTCATTATGACATGAAAGAAATGTCGATATCACATAAAAAAAATGTCAACGCGAACTGCTGAAATCTGTACCGTACAAATTAATTTATACAATTCGTACCTAATACATTCTCATGATGAACACTTCTTACAAAAAGGATAACAACTATTTTTCCAATTTTTTTTTTTATTTTCATAGGGTCGGTTTCGTCTTTTTAATGTTTGCGTTTGTGATTCCTGTCGTCTGTGCACGTTATCGGTCTCCCGTCCTTCATGTTATGTAGGCTTAGTTATATTAATTTCTCTCTGAGATTGGGATGGGGGAGACATCTGGTATATGCATGCACCTAGTTTCCGATAAGATCCATAATTAAAATATCTTAATTGGATAAATACTCTCTAAGATTGGTTTAGCTCATTCAACTGGATTAGTATTTGATTAGTGTTCTTGATAACCATTGTTTTTAAAATTCAGGCCATTATTACTCTTGATAATTATGGTTTTGAAAAATATGGTCCGACCAAAACTAACCCCTGGTTATTTTTCTAACGAAAACCCGAATAATGGTTAGACCATGGCATTAATAGTTTAACAAGTCGGACTAGCAATGATGATTACAAAATTAATATATGGTGAAATGAAGTGCTATTAGTGTCTCTGTGTATCAAATTGTATGTAAAGGTATTTTTTGAAAAACTGCAATAGGTATGTATAGTATTGTATGATAGAACTGTAACATTTTGCCGACCAAAGATTTTTTGCTCATAATAAATATATAAGATATTTATTAAAATACATATACAAGTATCAAAATTGTAATTTAAATATTTTGTAATCTAATTAAAATATATGTTTAAAAAATAGTTTAAGGGCATATTTTTCTTTACCGACCTACCAAACTGATCCAAATTTTTTCAAAAAACAATTTGGTATTAGTATTAGTTCTCAATTCGAACCGGTTAAAATCACATCCATGTACCCAGTTGAACTCATTTATGACGTGCAAAATGTAATGTAACCGGATATCTCTGATATTGGGTAAGTCTTTAGGAGATGTGCAGTGACCTATGTTATTCTCGGTTGAAACTGCATAATATCCAAACATTTACTTACAATTATGTTACTTGATTCAGATTTAGTTATTGCATTTACACTATTACAATATTTACATAATATTTTTTTTGAAAATTTTGTATGGATATGAAATATTTTCACAAATATGATTTGATATATCTAATAACAATAATAACTAAACCGGCAATTCTATGTTAAACGATTGTAACTTTCTAATAAGGGAATTGAACAAAACTGATTCTGTTCACATGCAAGAACAATTCTTGAACCAAGTGGTTCTAAACAAAAAAAAAAAT